>PVKS010020791.1:0-35934 GCA_004027875.1 Aplodontia rufa
GAGAGAAGTGGTCTAATATCAGGTGTTAAATCCAGATATCATGTAATGTTACACAACCTAATACTTTTTTTAGAGATGTTTTGGGAAGGGGAAGGGAGGGATAGGGTGGGTAATTGGGGGGGCACTCTTGGGGGTAAATCCAATTTTCAGAATCTATATACATTATATATTATTGTGTTAAAATTTGTATGATTGTTCAACAAATAAATTTCTCAATTAAAAAAAAAAAAAAGAGGCAGGCTTCCTCAGCAAGGAAATCTGTCTGCTGCCACCTGGTGTTTGAACACCCTGGCTATGCTCAAGAATTTCCCTAAGTGCACCATCCTAGCAGATGATGGCCCAAAATGTCTGCCTCCCGCAGAAGCCCCAGAGGATGGTCTCTGGTGTACCCACTCGGGCTTTTCTTTCCTCACCCTTCTCTGATATATTGATCTGGATGAGCCAGAGTTAACTTCTCTGAAGAATCCTGATGGATTTTAGAAATCTCTGCAAATGTTGTGTTGATCCCCGAATACCATGATTCCCCTCCTACTCTCACTTGAAGACATTCTTGGGTGGACTGTGTGGAAATCACTAACATGAGCTCGGGAGACACAGGTTGAGCCCCGTGTTGAGCATGTCCTTCTTTCCCCGTTGCATAAAGGATTGGGCTGTTTGTTGTGTACACCCTCAAGCCTTCATCAGTGAATGAGAGACAGATCTGCGTGGATGGAGCCCAGGACCTTTCCATGCCAGGTGAGAGGACCTTTCCCAGATGTGTTTCCCTGAAGGCAAGGCCCTCAGGATGCCCCAAGTGGCTCATGTTGTGAGGCCATTTTGCAGAGGAGGGGCTGAGGAAAGGAAGGGAAGGTTCCTGCAGCTGGGTAGTGGTTACAGAGCAGTGGCTTGAGAGGCCAGAGTTTATTGATTAGGGTCACAAACCAAATCAATTCTCATCTTCCTGCTTCAAACCCTGGAATGTCTTCTGAGGGCTTCTAAATGTTCCCTGTGGACCAGCACATGGGATCCTTCACGCTCTGGCCTCCCTTCCTGGTTGAATCCACCACCACCCCTAGTACTCTGATGAGTCCCTTCTCTAGCATTCTGAAGTGCTTGCAGGTCCCAGTGTGAGAGGGTGTGGCCTCTATACTGGCTTTGGACATTGCTTTTTCCTCCAAAAATGCCATGCCCTGCCACCCCTCCCTGCATCATCTCCTCAACTGGACTAGTTATCCCCAGTCCCAGCAGACCAGAATAAGTCACTCCGCTATGCTGGTAGAATCCCTTGGAATTCTTGTGGTTTCTTTCTTTGAGTCCTTCTCTCCACATCCAGATACACAATAGCAAACCTGTCTTGTTCAACACTCCCCCTGCCAGGATGGTGTGAAAGGAACAACAACAACCACTTTCTCCCAGGACCTCTAGATCTGAGCTGTCCAAAATAGGAGCCTTTAGCTACATGTGTCCATTTAAATATAAATTTTGATTAATTAAAATTAAATGCAATTAAAAATTCAGTTCTTCTTACTAGCCATATTCCAAGTGACACCAAGTTAGCGATCTCCCTATTGGACAGGGCCAAATATGAGACAGTCTAATCATTGTAAAAGATTACTCAACTTAGATCAGCTATGAGATCAAGCCTCATAAGTGGAAATTACCATTCCCATTTTGCAGATGGAGAAGCTGAGTCCTAATGAGATTAGGACCTTGAATCAAAGATGGGGCATTCAATCAGAGGGACCTCTGACTCTGATCCTCTAAGCTGCTTCCTCAGTCTTATTTCTGCAGCATACTGCGTGCACCTTGAATTGGTTATAGAATGATTGGGAATAAATAATGGAATAGATAATGAGCCAAGAGTGGGTTAATTTGGGTCAATCTTCTTTGCTTATGGACTTCGTTCTGAAAATTTAATCAAAGAAATTAAATATTCTTAACCTGTTCTTTGGGGCTTTCGTGACGCTTGAGAAGTCAAGTTACTTGATCTTCATGCCTCTTCTATGACTCATTTTATATTTTTCTTACAACATAGAAGTGCAAAGGCATAGCCTGAAAAATGAATTGAAAACAAGAACTAAGGGAACAAAAATCATAGTCTTTACCACACCATTTCCATTGATTCCCAAAATGCTAGCACATAGTAGGTGCTCAAGAAATGTTGCAGCTTATGATAAGTTAAAAAACCGTTTTTCTACTGAAAGATACATGTGACCTTTTACAATTTTAGGTTTTTTTTTTGTTTGTTTGTTTGTTTTTAGGATAGGCAGCATTAAAGATATCTCTCATTAAAGGAAACTTTAGGGACATTTCCTGAAATTCTTTTTAAGCATTGCATGCAAGTCTAGAATTGAATGCCAAACTTTTGAGTCTCATCCATGAACCAGTTCCTGGGTAAGCTAAGCATTTGATGAATATGATTGCTTGCTGCAGCAAATACTATGTCTCTTTACATCTGTTTTCTCTCAAATCTGAATTTTCTTTTTTTGTAGCTGGAAGCCAAACATCTGGAAAGACAATCTGGCTCAGAAACCAGTTGCTGGAGATGCTGCTCAGTGTAATATCTTCCCCCGAACTTCATCTGTCCTCTGAGTAAGTAGCTCCAGGAAGGGCAATTTGGCAGGATGTTGCTTCATACAGGGTGCAGTATTAAAACCTTTTCTTAATGAAAAGTTTAGCATCTCTGACTCTGTTTTCTGCTTTGTATATTTTTTTTGGTACTAGTCAGAAAGAAAATTATATTCTCTCCACCCAATAAACCAGACCTTACCCTGAGATATTGTGATGCAAATGTTCAACAGGCGTGAGCAACTAGAAACAGATTTGGTATAATTTCAGTGAACTCCTTCTATCACCATTGCTATCATGTAATTGTTATTGTTCTGGCAGTTGTGACAATTACTGACTTTGATGTCCTGTACTTGGCAGACAACAGAACGGAGAAATGCTTAGCCTAAATAACATCTATCAAGGAAAAAGCTTGCCAGATTCTTCTGCTATTTACTGTTGGTTGCTTTAGTTATGTTTCCAACTTGGAAAAAAAGAGAAGTATCTGCCTTCAATTAACTTTCAAAATAATGTGAAATAATGTCTGCAATCCTGGAGTCATTCATACAACACCTATTTGTTGAGTTCCTACAGTGTACAGGACACCATTCCTCACTCCCAGGATGCAGCATTGAGCAAGTGAGCCCAGTTCCTTGCTCTTTCTGTTTGCAGTTAAGCATGCATGTGTATTTGGGGTTAGGGGTAGAGAGGTGCTCCTTAGTAAAACAATCTTGCAAATAGTGGTTAAAAAATTTACCAGCGTTGGGGCTGGAGCGGTGGCTCACCAGTTACGGCACTTGCCCAGCATGCGCAAGTACACAGGTTCAAACCCCAGCACCCACGTCCGCAACTAAGTATCAGAGTAATGAAAGCCATGTGCAAAAGTCCAATAAAAATTGATTTTCTCTGTCTCTCTCTCTCCTCTCTCACTGTCCTTCTCTCTTTAAAAACAAAATGTGTAAGTAGTGAAGCAAGGATATTAAGGGGCATGAACATCTTTACATCTATTGATAGGTAGTTACCAATTGCCTTAAATGACAATTTATACTGGAAAAATAATACAGCAGCCTTAGTAGACAGATTCATCAACTGTGCAGCATTTTATTTTATATTCTTTTAAAAAGTAATATGTAGAGGCTGGAGCAGTGGCTCAGGGGTTATGGTGCTTGCCTGGCATGCGTGAGTACACGAGTTCAAACCCCAGCACCACGTACACAGCAAAGTCTCAGAGAAAAGAAAGCCACATGAAAAACTAAATGAAGTTGATTCTGTCTTTCTCCATCTCTCTGTCACTGTCCCTCTCTTAAAAAAAAAAAGGTAATATGTATTTCATCAAGTGATAATAAAATACTAACCTTAATTTACCTTTCTTCAGGGACTTCTCTTTTCTGGACCTGTCATTTGCTCGTGAACTGAAAGATAATCGATTGTATTTATTGACCCCTCCCACCACCCTCAGATAATTGATTGTATTTATTGACCCCTTCCACCACCCTCAGGTCAAAGGAAGAGGTGTTTCTGAACCTGGGACCTGACTGGTTTCTGCTGCTCCTGCAGGGCCACCTGCATGCCAGCACCACTGTGCTGGCCTTGAAGCTGCTACTGAACTTTTTGTCAAACCCCTCCCTCCGGGGTCGATTTAAAGATGGCCTGCCTGCAGGCTCCTGGGTGGTGCGAAGTGCCGAGGGTGTGGACATTGTGATGGGTGAGCATATGGCTGTTTCCCGAGAAATCGGGGGCATCTCTAGGGGTGTGAGTGAGGATCAAGCCAGGCCCTCCCCAGTTGGGACCTTTCACCTTCCTGCTGCCGGATCAGCCCTCGTGCACTGTCTTTGTGGAATGCATTCTTAATCTCATCATTCATTCTTCAGCTTCAGGAGGCCGCCTTCCTTTCTCTGAAGGCTCCTTACTCTGTTAGCACACTGGGACTTCACACTGCTTTCTCTTCCCAGCATGCCGCTTCTGGAAGATGTGGATTCACCTTTCAGGTCCTGCTTTGAATGCCACTTCCTCCAGGAGAGGAGGGATCCTACCTGAATTAGTGCATCTCTGTTAACTCTCTCTGCTCCTGTTATTTCTCTCTCTCCCTCCCTCCCTCTCTCTCTTTCTCTGTATACACATGGTTATCACGATTCAGAAGCATGTGTTTATTTAGGTATTTAATTGTTTAACATCTGTCCCTCCCACTGCACTGTAAACTTCGTGAGTGTCTGGAATTCTTCATACTTTTTCAAAGCCCTATATTGTTGTTGCCTTATATGAAGTCACCCTGTTGCTTCCTACATAGTTGGCATCATCATCTGTCTAGAATGAATGAATGAATGAATGAGCATTCAGGAACAAGAAGAGGAATTGTCTTTGAGCACTTTGTTGTGCTCATCTATGCTGATGTGTGTATCTAACCACTGTTTCTATGGTACGGAGGGTGGCAGGGTGCTCCCTGGTGTGTCTACTCCCCACCTTGACCAGAGTGGTTGTTCTCAACCTGGATTTTGTACCTTCTCCCCTTGATCAACAGATAACCTGAAGAGCCACCCTTCTGTAGCTGACCAGAGCCCATGCCTGCTTCCTGGGTTCCGTGTCTTGAATGCCTTTCTGGCCTTCCATGTTCATATTCCGGAAGTCTACCTCATTGTGGCCACCTTCTTCCTACAGACACCACTTACAGAGCTGATGGATGCGCCAAAAGTAGGTTCTTGGATCACCCCGGGAAGGGGCACACTGGTTTTCTGATCCCGTATGATTAAAGCAGCTCCCTAAAACTCTCTTCGCTTCCATCAACTGGGACGGCGACCTCCTTCTTCCCCTTGCAGTCCCACACTCCTGAATAGCTTTCAAATACCTACCATCAGCTCTGTGACTTCCTCAGCCCCTGCCTTGCAACACCCCTAGCTCCTCAGCAAATCTGATTTCCATCAGGCTCATGTAACAGTTTTCCCTTTCGAGACACAGATAGGGAATTGACTTTGTGTCCGAGGTCCTCTTCATCACCACCTTTTCTCCACTGAGACTTCTCAAGGGTGCTTTGGGATTCCTTCAACTTCCTGGCCCCCTCATTCCACCCTTATCCTTTCAGTTTCTCCTTTTCTAAAGACCCTTTCCTCATAGACCCTAGTATGTTAAATTATGTCCCCCTTGACTCACACTCTTTACCAACTTTTGCCCTATTTATCACTTTTGTGTCTCTCTTTGGCCAAGTTTTTCCAGAGAGTTCACACCCACTACGCACACCATTGCGCCTGTCTCACCCTCAGTTGTTCACATCGAGTCCAGGTATTACTTGGTTTCCATTCTTGCGAGATCCAGATTGGACCCCACAGCCAGCATCGAGCTTCCTCATGTGCCAGTACCTGGCTTGTCTCTCCAACCTGGCTCCCCTTCTTTCATGCTGTAACCCTATTGGATCATCTCCCCAATAAGACCAGCTGCTTCGCGCTCTCGTGCCCTGTGTCCCTGCTGATTCCTTTCCCTGTCATCACCTGCCTGCTGGGAGTGTCCTCTCCCAGAGCTCTGCTGCAACGTCACTCCCTGCATGGAACCCTAGGCATTTCCTCGGCATACTTTTCCTCGATGGGACCACATGTGTACCCGTGTGCCTGCCTCCTTAGACACTTTTTACTCTCCTTCCGGGCACCTGACAAAAAGCAGATTTGGAAATTGCTTCTTGGTCTTAGGTTGAGTTAAACTGACCTGCATTGAAATAGGGAAAGGATGTGGCTTTGCAGGGAAAGGTAAGCATTCACCTCTCTTGCATATCCTTGTATTTGACAGATTTACATCTTGATATACCATAATAGAACAGCTCACACTTGAAGATAAAGTTCTGAATATCACTATACAAAGTTCAGCAAGACCTGATTTTTTTATTTTTCTAAGAATGCGTTATAGGAAACAAACATCTACTAAGTGTCAAGAACTATGATAGATGCTTTACATATTTTAGTTTACTTGATATTTAAACAATCCTGTGGGATAGATAATGTGATTTTCCATTTCATAGAGAAGGAAACTGAACTGCCAAGAGGCTGACTAGCTGGCATGAGCTATTAAAAAAGGCAAAGTCAGGGCCTCTGGATTCTAAACTCCTGACTCCTTCCTCTGTACTGTACTTTCCCCTGAACCTTTCAATTCTTACTATGCTTATACAATCTCATGAAAAGTCATTAAAGTTGATTAGGATATTGAGCATTTGTGAAGTCAAACCGAAAGAACTAAACTATTTAAGAAATTTTATTTATTTGTTCATTCTTTTATTTATGGTAGGATCTCCCATATATTAGGCAAGTGCTCTACCACTGAACTATACCCCTGGACCAAAAGCCTAAATTTGCTGAAAGTTGCTACTGGGTCTTCAGCACTTTTTTGGAGGTGTTTCTCTTATGGTCTATCAACTGAGCTGGAATTTTCCATTAGGGCTAACCACCTAGGCTGCTATATGCTGTTTGCTTTTTCCACTGGGACCTTCCTGGGAAACAAAACTCTAGCACTGACTGCAAAACTGGTCCCCTCAGTGTGCAGTCATAGGTTTCCTTATGGCCCCTGCTTCCTTCTTAAGGACAGCCTGGATGCCATGCTTCAATGGCTCCTGCAGAATCACCACCAGGAAGAAGTCCTCCGTGCTGGACTGTGCACAGAAGGTGCCCTGATGCTCTTGGAAATGCTGAAAGCCACCATGAGTCAGGTGAGACCCATTCTCTACTTCTGTTGGGAAGGCAAGTTTGGAAAGGTCACCTGACTTTTCTCAGCTTCTCAGTAATGCTGATGACTTAGACCACTCATTCTTTGCTGCTATAACAAAATGCTTGAGATCAGGTACTTTATTAAAAATAGAGGTTTAGGAATAATATAGGACCCAGAAGAAAGGCAAGGGATCAGGAGATGGGAGCAGGAAGGTAGAGGGGTGTGTGTGGGGTTATTGAACAAATTGTATTGCTGATTTGTGCAAATTTAGGAATATGTGACAACTAATTTTATCATTATGCAAAACTATAATGGACTAATAAAATAGAGGATTATTTAGCTCACAGTTCTGGAGGCTGGGAAGTCCAAGAACATGGCATTGGCATTTTCTTGACCTCTGGTGAGGGCCTTCTTGCTGAACCATAACATGGTGGAGGGCATCACATGGTGATACAGTACAAGTGTACTAGCTCAGAGCTCTGTTGCTCTTGTTATAAAGTCACTAATGCCACCATGTAGGCACCACTCTTATGACCTCATTTAATCCTGATGACCTCTCAAAGACCCCACATCCAAATATCATTAGCGTATGAGTTTGAGGACTAAACTTCCAACACATGAAGTTTTAGGGTACATATTGAAACCATAGCAGCTGGTAACTAACAAGATGAAATAGAAGAGGTGAGTGGGTTACCAAGAGACATCTATTTCCCTTTTATTTAAACATATAGTTTTTTCCCCCACTGGGGGATTTATTGCCGTTAGTCAAGGGAAACATTTCTGAAGAGTAAAAAAAGCCTTGCCTTCCAAAAAGCTCACCTCCACCAGGATAGTTGGGCATTGCCCAAGAGTGACCTGTGAGTTAGAGACCTGTCTTAGAGAAGGCAGGTGACCACCTGCTACAGCATGACAGAGGCTTCTGGAGTGGGTAGCCTTTGATTTGGGCTTTCAAGATACACCAGAGATGGGTGTTTGGTGCTATTTTAAACAGGAAAGCAAGTGTGGGGAGAGACGGGCTTGTGGCCTGTGAACAGGAGAAATTAATTATCACCCACATCAACATGAACTTGCATGAACGGTTGAAAAATTCAACTTCATTCTGTAGAAATTAAGGCAATAGGAAGCTTGATTATATGGGAAAAGTTCATTGATTTTTGTTAACTGATTGTCTTCCGTAACATTAAATAAAAAAGAAAAGAAGAAAGTAAAAATCACCTGACGTACACTACCCAGATATGACCTCTGTGAACTTCAGTGTGGGACATCCCTCCAGTCACTTCTACCAGGATGGGACCACAAAAATTTATTTTGCCTTTTTTCCCTTTAACATTTTTGTGGACATATTTTCATCTCAGTGATGAAAATATAAGAATTATCTATATAATATAATATAATATATCTTGTATACATCTCAGTATCTTGTATGAAAGTTCTTAGATTCATCCTCATAGCCTCAAAAATATGGGCAAATGAATGATAGTTTCATAGTTGGGATCTTTTGCATTGTTATTACTGAGATTAAAACCATTTTCATTTGCTTGTTAGAATTATTTATTTTCCTACAAACTGTATGTTTATTCTTTCATCTTTTGCCAATTTCTCTTTCTCTCTCCCTGTCCTTGCCCTGTCTCTCCGTGGTTATGTTGAGAAGGTACGGATTACTTTTTGCCCTTTTTGAAAACGGAATATTTTTGAAATGGTCTTTTAGTATGTAATTAGATGATCATAAATTTTTTTTTCTTTTAACTGGTTATCCATGATGACTTACATCAATAGGTTTCTTTGAGTTCTCATTCAGTATACCTTTGTTCTTTTTTAATTGTACTTTATTCTGTTTGCAAATATTTACTGATGATTTTTATGCATATTTATAAATATTAGACTTCAGATTTTTTGTTTTCTCTTTGGGACATTTTGATATTAATGTTATGCTAGTTTTATATTTAAAAATGGTCTCTTTTATATTCAAGAAGATGCTAAATCCATGATTCATATATTACTTAAATGGTTCTGTGAAACTGCCTGGGTCTGAGTTTTTTTCCGTGATTATTGACTTGTTTAGTATTTTAAATATTTTCTTGACCCAGTTTAGTTGATTGATATTTGAAAATAATTTCCCATATATTCAATTTTCAAAAATGTTATTGTATTAGTCAGCTTTCCAATACTATAAGAAGGACCTGAGGTGAGCAACTTATGAAGAGAAAGGGTTTGCTTTAGGTCACAGTTCTAAAGGTTTCAGTTTAGTTAGCCTGGTTGTTTTGGGCCTGTGGTGGCACATCATGGCAAGGGTGTGTGAGAGTAAAACTGCCTACGTCATAGCCAAGCCTCTTGACCTAAAGACCTCCCACCAGCCGCCCGCCTCTTAAAGTTTCCACCATCTCCAAACAGCATGGAACTGGAGACCAAGTTTTGAGGCACATGGGCCCTTGGAGGACAATCCAGATCCAAACTGTAGCCGGTCTCCTCTAATTCATAATTTCCTATGTGATCATTTCTCTCTTCTTACTCTTACCACACCCCTCCTGCTCCTTAAGGGGCCGAAATCCTACGGGTACAAAGAACTATATTTTGATTACTTTTTTCAGTCTCTACATTTTTTTTCTTTCAATTTCTAAGATTTTTATATTGGTATTTTCAGTTTTTGTTGTTTTCTAGAACACCTGTGATTGTGATGTTAAAGATCTCCTTGATTCCTATTTTTCAAGGTACATGTGGTTAAGCTTTTAGTTTTTCATTTTTACCTATCTTAGCTTTATTTTTTCCTGGTCATATAATATGATATGTATGTTTTCCATCTCTGAGAAATGTATTCATTTTAAAGTAGATCTAATGCGCAATTAATTTTGGAGTGCCTTCAAATGTGTATTTTCTGTTTATATCATAAGGAATCTGATTACCTACTTAATCAGTTAATGTTGTAAAAATAGCAAAATGAGCAACATAAGCTCGTTTAAAACAAAGAAAATGTTTAATATGCTGAGAGAAGTAAAAGGGTAAGACCATAATAATAAGTATAAAAAGGTTCAGCTCAAATGTTAAAGATGTGATTTTTAGATTAGGTGAAAACCAAGGCCCTGCCTTCTTCTTGAATTCGTTTTACAAATATATGTAATGAGAATAAAGGCACCCACCGCTTTGGTTCAATGCAGATACTTGTCTAGAAAGTATCATTTACAAAGTACAGTACACAAGTATCTAAATATAAAAGGTAAAAACTAAAAGGATAAGAGAAAAAGGCTAGAAACTTAATTGTAAGAAAATTCCTAGCATACCTTTCTCAAAAAGTTTAGTTAATTTAATTATATTTTTTTCTGGGATCCTTGCCTTGTGTAATATTATACCCTTGACCAGTGGTAACCATAGACTGGTTTGTCTGCTCTTGCACGTGATATAAATGGAATCAGACAGTACATATTTTTTTTTTGCATTTGTCTTTTTTTACTTATCATTACATCTTGGGATTCGATCATGTTGTGTTATCGGCAATTCATTTTTTCCTTGTTGAATAGTCTTTTCTTGTGATAATCACGATCGTTCTGGCTGGTTTATATTTGGACACATCATGCATGATACTGCCGTACACCGTGTCTGTTGGCGGACATATGTACTCCTTTCTGTTGGAAACGTATCCCAGGAGTGAACTTGTGAGTCATCAGTTACGCACATGACTTACTTCAATAAATAATGCCAAATAGTTTTCCAAAGTAGAAGAACCGATTGACGTTCTCACTAGTTTTTATTCTGCAAGGGTTTTAGATGTTCCAAATCCTTGTCAGTGTTTTGCATCGTTAGTGTTTTTGGTTTTAGACGTTCTGTTGCATTTGACAGTTCTTTGGAAGTAACAGCATTTGCCCCTTTGTGGAGATATAGAAACTGAAGCTGTGGAGGTTAATTCATCCAATCAAGGTCACAAAGCTTGGGCCTGGTGGGGGCATGTGTGTTCAGCATTATTAGCGTGATTCTGGGTCATGGCCATGCCTTGACCTTCAGGGGACCTCAGTTACTTGGCAGATCAAATGCAAATTCCTCTTCCAAAAGTTCAGGCTCTCCCTGTATGATCTCATCTTCCAGCTTCTTCTGCATTTAGTCTGTGCTAGTCACTGTGAAAATAAGCCACATTACTGAAACAACTTACTTAATCCCCACTTCAACCTTCTGAACTAGGTCGTAGCACAATCTTTTTTCCAAAGTTGGAACTGAAACATAGAGAGATTAAGGAGCTTCTCCAAGATTATGCTTGTTAATAGTTGGCAAAGGCAGAATTCCACCTAGATTGACTAACTCTAGACAAAGTTCTCTGAACTTCTCTATCTTTCATCTTCACTTGTAAATCTAATATTGTGCTCCAAGAACCTGGTAGAGATACAGATGCGGGTGGCTTCAGAAACAGTTTCTCTCTGCCTCCTTGCCCCAGCCTATCCCAAATCCTCACTGTATCCTAGATACCAAACCCGCGATTTCAATTGCCCCATGTGTCTTGCCTTTCTACACTGAGAGTTGAGTTTCCCAGTGTGGCGCACGGTCCAGGCACTTGGAAGTTACTTGGCAAATAGGACATTCCAACTTGAGCATACCAGGCCAGGACTGAGAGGCAGGGGACATGAGGCAGCCATGCATAGGAAGGGCTGGAGCTGAGTAACCAGACTCAAAGGAAGGATCTGATGACCATTTAGGGAACTGGTGGGAGTCGGCTGAGTGTTGCCCAGTCTGTTTGTCAATGTGACCAGGTACAAATGATCCTGAGGTTGACGTTGGTCAGTTTTCAAATTTCAGGCATCCTGTCTCTTCAGGACAGTAGGACTTCAGGCAGCAGCTGGACACCCTGACCGGGGGCAGGCTGGTCAAGGGAGGTGCAGTCAGGATTCAAGGTGGAGGTTTGGCCATGTTGCCAGGGCCAGCGGGGTTCCTTGAGCAGTGTGCCATGTCTATCACATAGAGGTTGTGTGAGGGAAGACAGCAAATTTCACAGCCACATCTCCTGGGTTCAATTCTTGGCTCTGAATCTTACCCATTTTATGGCCTTTGGAAAGCAGTGGAACCACTCTAGGCCTCTGTAAATTAGGAGTGAACAGCGTCTACCACACTTGGCTGTTGTGAGAGAGGAGGAGGAATGTGCACATATAGTAAACACTTCCCAGTTGTCATCCAGCACCCTGTGCTGACCTGGGTCTCAGGTGACTTAAAATAGCTCATCTTGGGGAGAGCTTCCAGAAGGAAGCCCTGTCCCAAGACTCTTCCTGGCTGACTCAGGCAGCACCAATCACGCTGCCGTGCGCAGTGTCTCACGGATTGTGTCCACAGCCCTTGGCAGGTTCTGAAGATGGCACCTGGGAACAGACGTTCCCAGTCAGCACGCTGCAGTTCCTCAGCCTGGTGCACCGCACCTACCCCCAGGACCCAGCGTGGCGGGTCCCAGAGTTCCTCCAGACCTTGGCCACAGTCACCTTCCCGCTGGGAAGCCAAAAGGTAAGACACGCCCCTGCCCTGCGCCCGGGAGAGCAGTGTGAACTGAATCATCCTTCATGCGTGAGAGGCTGTATTCCTCCCCACCTCCCAAAGTTAAAATACACTTACAGCAACTTGACCGGAACATTCAATAAACAACTTGGGGAGTTTTCCTTTACTTGGCTGAGACGCAGATAGAGGTCATTTTCAGCTCTGGGACGCAATAATTTCTTGAGTTGTTAGGAATCTTAGTAATGAGAAATTTGATGGTAGATCAAGCCCAATTTTCTATGGAATATCCACACACTGGCAGTAGGAAACAGTGAATCCCTTTCCCTTTCCAGGAAGCCCGTGGCCTGTGCACCAGCCAGGGGAGGGCTGGTACTGTTGTTCTCAGCGCACCTGTCCTGTTTGCAGGCCCCTGGGGACATGATTCAGGTCTCCTTCCAGGCAGTAGGCTTGTGAAGGCCAAGCTTAGAGCCAGAAGAACCAAAAGTAGGGAGGACAGAGAATGAAATTGGTCTTGAGGATAAGGTCTTGGGTCTCCTGTACTGAGCAGTTAGAGAAGGGGTTTTGGAAAAATGTGTGAATTTAATAAGATTCAGAGCCAGTCGCAGCAGGTTGAGGGGAAGCCAAGTCAGGGGGATTTATAAACCCAAATTGGGAGATTCATAATCCATGACAGGTAACTGGGTACGGTGGCACACACCAGATGTTCCTGTAACTCAGGAGGCTGAGGTGAGTTTAAGTCCAGCCTCAGCAACTTAGTGAGACCCTGTCCCAAAAGAAAAAAATAAAATAGTGTTAAGGTGTAGTCCAGTGATGGAGCACTTGCCTGTATGGTCCACGTCCTGGGGTCATTTCCCAGAACCCTCACACATCCGTGAGAAGCACAGATCTGGGCCTGGAGTGGATGCTCCACAGTCATTTGCTAAATGATAAAATGAAAGAAAGTTTAGCTTTCCCAGAGGTACCTGCATTGACAGTGTCCATCTCCTAACCCTGCAGCACACTGGTCCCAAAGCTGGTGCTTTGCCAAACACTAACAGCAGTCAGAAAGAGGAAAAGGGAAAAAGACTCAGAGTGCTGCTCCTAAGTCCCATCTCACAAAACTATTGAGAGAGCAACGTATGTCGCAATTCCTGGGATCAATACCCAACAGAGCTAAGGTTTAGATTTCAGTCTCAGCCCAAAGCCTGTGTGCTTTCCTTTATGGTGAGTTTAACATAAAGTTAAAAAGCTAAATAAAATGTAAGAGTACATTTAAGCCTTTGTACCCATGGATTCTCTGTCTGGGATTCAGTTAACCTTGGATAGAGAACTATTTTAATTTTTTGGTCTGTACTGAATGTATATAGATGTTTTTCTTCATTATTATTCTCGAAACAACAGAGGATAGCAAATATTTTCATAACTATAGGCATTATAAGTAATGTAGAGATAGATGATTCAAAGTATGCGGGAGATTGTGCCCAGGTTATGTGTAAATGCTATGCCCTTTTATATGAGATATCTTTTATATGAGGTATGTTTTAAATTTGGTATCTTCAGGGGGTCATAGAACCAATTCCTCACAGATAACTAGGGGCAACAGTATTTAGAGTACATATAAAGACTAAAGGAGTTGAAAACAAGATGAAGTGGTTTAAAAATGGTTTGATGGATTGATATCAATTCAAGTAACTTACTAGGAAAGTTAGATACATTTCTTCTTTTTTCTTTCTTTCTTTTCTTTTTTTTTTTTTTGGGTACTGGGGCTTGAACCCAGAGGGTCTTTACCATTGACTGTTCCCTTAGCTCACGTTTTTTCTTTTAGTTTTGAGACAAGGCCTCTTTGAGTTGCTGAGTCTGGTCTAGAACTGTTCTTCCTGTCTCAGCTTTCCAAGTCTCTGGGATTGTAGGTATGTGCTACTGCGCACAGAAAGTTAGAATAAACAGAAGGGAGTGACAGCCAAGGAAGGCCCTGCTACTGGAGCTGAGGGTGAGGGTGGGATCTACACGCAGAAACTCAGGTGGCTCAGAGCAGGCAGGGTAGAAGGGCAATTTTACAGGCCTTTCCATCTCCTCAGCAGATCCTCTGTAGGAGGCTAGGACGCTAGAGTCTTTGGCTTGACATTTCAACCCTGATGCCCTTCTCAACCCCTGGCCCCCACCCCCGTCTACTGAGTCGAGGCTCCAGCTGAGCATACACCCTGACCCAGGGCTCCTCTTCCTCACCGTTATCAGTTTCCGCTTGGAGGAAAGCCTAAAAGTCTCCTCTGCAAACAAGCACCCTAGTGGGCCAGTTGGGCCCTGTCTTAAGGTTCTTAGCTGCAGTTCAAGGTGCCTCTCGCCCCACTTCCTTGTCTAGTCTCAGCTCCTAGTCAACTCGCTAGGCCTTTGTTACATGGAAAATGTTGCAGACCCTCCCCTCACAGAAGGCTGGCAGCCAAAAGCCTTCTATTTGCTGTGAATTTATATGGCATCTTTCCAGTTGAGGCCGCACGGAGCTAATTAATGCAGTCGCCACCTCCCTAGGTGCCATTAAATTCGTTTTATGGCTTAATTAAGAACGGCAGCATTAATTTTATGAATGAGCAAAGGGAGGTGCCAACAGATGAATGCGCATGAGAAGTTCATGGGCCAAGAGTCAGGAGTCCCTGGCTGCACGTCCTTGGGTGTGTCATTCGGCCTCCCTGCATCTCCAGGTCCTCCTGGACTATCTGGGGTAATGACCCCTGTCTCCTCCAGCCCCTAACATTTTTATAAACCTCAAATGAGAAAGTGAATGCTGAAGTGCTTCGGGGATTTGATGAAATTACTTCACAGTTCTGTTTCTCCATCTTTCTTCCTATCTGTCAAAATGAGCAGGGCCTGGGTTGGAGGAAAGGTGGGAATGCCACCACAAGGTGGAAGCCCACATCCCCTGACCTCATACCAAGCTAAGCATCACCACCTCTACTGTTCTCTCATGTCAATCCCCCACGTCCTCTGTGAGATTGTTTTTATGATTGCTATTGAACTGGTGGGCAGCCGGCGTGGAGGAGTGAAGCAACTTTCCCCCAACACATTCTGGACTTCGTTACAGAGCACCACAGTTCTTTCTAACTTGGTGGCTTCGCTCTTTTGACAGTATAAACCAATCTCAGATTGGTTCTCAGACCACACTGGCAACTTCGGCCACAGGTGAGTGGGCCCTGGGCAAATCAGATACTTCTGCAGTCTCCGTTTCCATACATGTCAACGGGTATGATGATGATTCTGCCCACGCTCATCAAAGAACTTCCAGGCCGTGAATGTCATGGTTCTCTTGTCATTAAGGGGGCTGTGGCCAACACCACCCAGAACAATAGCAGTCCTGGGGTTGCAGCTGAAGATGACAGCACCAAGGAGGGTCTCCATGTTCCTGCCAAGTCACATCCTGCCCAGAGGCAGCTGAAGGACTTCACTCAGATCCTCTTGAGGGAGCTCCTGCTTGGAACCTCTAGCCCCAAGCAATGGCTGCCACTGGAGGTGCTTCTGGAGGTAGGTTGGAAAGGGTATTGCTGGGCTGTCTTTTGTGGGAGAGGGCCTGGGATGGGCACTGCAAGAGAAGGGTATGGCCAGGCCTGAAGATGCTGACTGGCCAGTGGTGGAGACCACCTCCTAGTACCGTAGTGACCTCGGGTGGTGTCTATGAACTGTAGACCCTGGCCGGGTACCAGTGGATAGAGGAGCAAGGTCAGGGTCCCTAGAGCTGAAGTTTTGTGGAAGTGATGTGTTGGGGGCTGCTCTCAGGAGGAGAAAGGGAAGCACAGGGCAGGGGAATATGCTGTCCCAGAGATGGTCTCAACTGAAGCCTGGTCTCAAGGGGGTGCCAGTCTGCTGTCTGTGCCTGATTCAGCCTCACCTTGGGAAATGCCATGTGTCGTTTAACTGTGGACTTTCCCCACTTGCTCCTTCGCCCCTGGAAGTTGGTGTTGCCTACTAGATGAGGCAGCTCTGTCAGGGGTAGTTGTGAGTGGTCAGCTATGTATTAGTTCACAAGCCAGGCAAGGGGTTAAAGGGACATTATGGCTATGTGAGTGCTTTCTCAGTCCCAGACTGTGCTTCTAGGCTTGTCCAGACAATGCCACCAGCCAACAGAAGCGAGACTTCCAGTCTGAGGTCCTTCTTTCCATCATGGAAATATTCCACATCATGAGTGGAGGTAACATGCCCGTACTCAGAGGTGAGTGAGGTGACTTGGTCCTCCCTGTTTCTGGCATTAGGCTACTGATGACTGAGCGGGAAAGCTGGCATGCGCTCTGTTCTCGATTCTGGTTATGGGGTGCCTCTTCCTCCTCCTGGGTATATCCTCCTTGTATCCACAACAAGAGCTCATTGACTCTTCCCGGATACCCAGAGAGGGCTCAGATGCTTTCCACTTTCCATGACATCTCTGTCATCGCTGGGCCACTTAGAGACAGAAAATCTTTCTGTCCCCTGGGTTAAAATTGGTTCTTCTCTGAGTTCAGTATAGATGAGATCCCTTTCCACAAGAGAAGTAAAGATAGCTGGTCTTTAACATCCTTCTGCTAAGCCTCTTGAGCTCTGCACTGTGTCTGGGTACAGGATAGGTACTTGGCAAATGTTTCTTGAACAAATGATCCTGGATTAAGATGCTGCCTTTACCTCTCAGAATTTGAGATGGAGACTTCATCAAAAACAAACAACACATTCCAAGCATTGATAAGTATGTCACTGTGTATACTATAGTCATGCATATAAGAAATGTTCTTCATAGGAATAAGCATTATGACACTGTACTTACATTATACTTAGTGTATTTTTTGTGATGAATATAGGACCCAGAAGAGAGGCAACAGATTGGGGAATGGGAGGAGGGAGGTAGAAGGTGTAGCAGGATGGGGATATTGATCAGATTATATTGCTGTATTGTGTGCATCTAGGAATATGTGACAACATATTCATTATATGCAACTATAATGCACTAATATAAAAATAAAACAAACACCACCACCCAGTTCGAGGGCAGCTGCACCTTCTCAGTGAGATTAAATAAACTTTCTTTTTGTGGTTTTTGAGACATGGGAATTCCTAGCTATATGACTTATCATCAGCACTGTTGCTTGCCACAATGTGAAAATCTTAACTTTTTGGCCTTTCTCCTGGAGTACTTGTGAGAGTAGCAGAGCAGTGAGCGCATTGAGAGTGTGGTCAGGAAGCCCGTGTTTGGGTCCTGGCTCTATGAGTGGACAGGAGCATGATCCAGGGCAAAGGCCTGTGTCTGTGAGTGATCTGGAGATTAGCTGAGCTCACCACAAACTCATAGAAACATGGTGTCCACCATGTTTGTCAGTGCGGACGCACAATCAACTTTATGACTGTTTCCTCTTCCAATGTGACAGCAGGGACGCAGGTCACCAAGGTTTCTTCTCATTTGCATCGCTCATTAAATTCTTCTCCATCCTTATTCCAAAGAGTCACGGGAAGAAATGCTTCCTCTTGCTTGCTTTCTCCCCACTTGGTTGCTATCATTGGCCAGATTAATCAAGATTGATTTTCTCTGAATGAATGTTCATTAGGCCACCGTGAAATACTCCTTATTTAGAGCAATGGGGTTCAGAAATGAACAAGACATGGCCTCCGATGAGGGGCTTGGAGATTGTTGTAGTGAGAAGCATCTATAGACTCTCATCTCAGCATCTCTTCACCCCACTCAGGCAATAAAGAGCCTTCAGCAAACACAGAAGCAACAGCAGCTTCTCCTTCCCTTTCGAGTATCTCCTACTTCACCCAGAGGCTGGTGGAGAAGCTGTGCGGTGGGATGTTCTCAGCAGACCCCAGACACATTCTTCTCTTCATCACGGAGCACATCATGGTGGTAAGAACCTGGGCTGGCTTGGATGACAAGAAACTTCTTCACAACTCACCAGGAATCTGGACTTTTGTCCTGTGCTGAAAACCAGCATCTGAGCTAGGTGGGAGGAAGGCAGTGATTCTTTAAGACCAGGTAATACCTGGCTATTGAGTGCCCTGCAAGGGGCTCACAGGAAGCACCCCTGAGATCCTTTTCAGCATCAACTCCCTGAATGGACAACTGACCTTTGACCCTGTCGTACTCTATTTCCTTCCCTTTGCGTTTTTACCATGATTGTTGGTTGAAGCTTAATTATTTTTATTCTTTACAGTAATGAAAAGGCCAAAGAACTCTTTGTCTCCAAAGGGCCTATTTCATTTTCTTCCTTGATATCCACTTACTTCTGTCATCTTTGCACTCTCCTGAAATTAAGGCTAAGAGCTACACACATAGACACACACGCAAATGCATGCCTACAGAGCTACCCTTAGAGGTAGGCTTGTGTATGTACATCTACCTGCACACGCAGAGAATTATGAACCCACGCTTCTGGAGTTGAAGGGGCCTTTTTTAGATCCTTGCCTCCCCCTGCGTGCTGGAGACCTTTGCTGAGAAGCTGCCATGTGGTCTTTACCTGAATCCTTCCCGTGATGAGGGGCTCACCATGGTAGTGTTGTCCTGCCCACAGGATGTCTCTGATTGTCGGAAAGGACCTTCTCTTCCCACACTAGATTGCCATTCACAGGTCCCAGGACTGGGTCTCAGCTCAGTTCTGAGGGTGATCATTGATCTGGGTGAGGCACAGGTTGAGGCCAACCTAGAACGAATCTGTTGAAAGGTCTCTTCACAAATGACTCCAAGAGGAGAGAAGTATTCCTTGTTGGCTCTGAGAAGATTAAAATCAGATCCTTGGGAAGTTGTGTTGAGAATGAAGAGAGCTTCTAGTAATCAAAGAAAATTCTCAGGGCTGGTGTGCATTTAGTGGGTGCTGAAAACCAGCCCTCCAATCCTCTCCCTCAGCCCTACTCACTCCTTAACCTCAGTTTGGTGCAGGAGGAGAGGACAGGGATGAAGACATAAATCCCAGATCGGAACAGATTGAAATCAAACTGAACTTCCTGGAGTAAAAACATCTGCACTACTCATAAAACTCTAAGGAAGCAATTTGTAACCAACAAGTGACTTTTCTAATAGACTGGAAAGATTTGCGCATGATATGTGTCCTATGAACCCTTTTTTACTGAAGCCAAACGTGTATGGAACACTAGTGCTAAGGCTACTGATCAGGAGCTTCTGCCTCCCCCTCTAAGTTTTTCATAAATTAAAATCTTTTGGACTCCATCACCTTTAGATGATGATGGCTTGAGTGTCCAGTGTGGGTTTGACCCTTGATGACTACCTAACCTCTCTGACCCTCAACCTCATATCCCTAAAGTGGGGTTACTTTGTGGTATCGTGACATTTACATGAGATGATATATTTAAATTTATGCATCAGTGGAAACAAAAGTTAGCATAATACCAGGAAATTGTAAATATTCTATACATGAAAATAATTATTAATAATGATACACATACATTTTTAAAATTAGATATTACTAATAACATATTCATATACACTGAATATCTACCATGTTACTGTATTTCAGAACTCTTTGGTTATCAAATCTATTTTCCATAATATGGACTGTAATGAACTTTTTAAAATTTTTATTTTATTTTGTTTATTTTTTTTAAAGAAAGAAGGACAGTGAAAGAGAAAGAGAGACAGAGAGAATCAATTTTTATTGAGTTTTTCACATGGCTTTCATTGCTCTGACACTTAGTTGTGTACATGGGTGCTGGGGTTCAAACCCATGTACTCACGCATGCAGGGCAAGCGCCTTAACCTCTGAGCCATCACTCCACCCCCGTGAACTTTGTTTTAAACAAGTTTTTACCTAAATTCTGAATTGCCCTTATTCATCATTCTCTTAAATAGAATCTCAGACTAGAAGAAGCTATTTGAATTTCAGATCATTTCATTGTTTGATCATATTGTTTTTATGGTAAACTGGGTTCATATCTAAAATTGCAAAGTGTGCACAAATGTATTTGTGTGTCTTATTTTTGTGACAGGTCATCGAGACCACCTCTTCTCAAAGGGACACTGTTATCAGTGCTTTATACAGCAGTTTGAACAAAGTCATTTTATATTGCCTCTCCAAGCCCCAGCAGTCCCTTTCTGAGTGCCTCGGCCTTCTGGGCATACTGGGCTTTCTGCAGGAACACTGGGACATTATCTTTGCCACCTATAATTCCAATGTCAGCTTCCTTCTGTGTCTCATGCATTGCCTTTTGGTGCTCAGTGCAAGAAGGTAGGAGATGTCTGTTTGTTTCCCTGTCTGTCAGTGGTCAGAATAGAAACAGAAAAAGATTCAGAAGGAGCGAGATTGAGGCCAAGAGAAGTGATATCAACTTTTCGTTTATCTAGGTGTCCAAATTGTGTGCAATGTTTGATAATAGGATGTTATTCCCAAACATGTCCACGTGTTTGAGCAACTAGAATTGTCCTGAAATCACAATTTATCCTATTTCCAGAATTCAACATTGCAAAGTTACTTCATTGATTTAATTTTTTGAGGCAGAAGATGCGAACATTAAATGTACACGTTGATTGTTTTGATACACAGATTTTAGAAACATTAACATTTGATAAAGACAATTCAAATATGGAAAAAATATGCGACACATTGTATTGTGCAAGCCGGGAATAATTTTCCTTGCGGAAACACACACGCATACATGATATATATGGTATAAAACAACAGAATAGCATCCATAAACATACTTGTCTGAGAAAAACGAACAGAAGCTATTTATTTTATTTTTTTTTAAAGAGAGAAGGACAGTGAGCGAGAGAAAGAGAGAGAGAGAGAGAATCATTTTTATTGATTTTTTTCACATGTTCATTGCTCTGATACTTAGTTGTGTCCGTGGGTGCTGGAGTTTGAATTCGTGTACTTGCACATGCCAGGCAAGCACCTTAACTGCCAAGCTACCGCTCCAGCCCTAACAGCAGCTTTTTAAATAAAACCCTTTGCTCTAAGTCTCAGATTTGAAAATATGTTAGATATCTGTATATATTCACTTTGTTCTCTCTTCATGACACTATGCAAATATAGGTTGAGTGTCCCTTACCCAAACGATTGTGATTGAAAGTATTTCGGATATTGCATTATTTTAGGTTTTGTATGAACTATACCGGGTATAGGAAATGTATTTGTTTCGTACACATTTTATACACATAGCCTGAGGGTAACTTTATATGATGTTTGTAGCATGCCTGTTTCAACTGCAACACATCACATGGGGTCAGATGTGGAATTTTCCACTTGTGGTATCTTGATGCTCGAAAAGTTTCAGATTTTTAGGTTAGGGATGCTCAGTTTGTATCACATGTCACCATCACCCCGCATTATGATGCTGACAAATATTATTAAAAGGGCCATGTTGAGAAGGGGAAGAGAGGACTATATGATGTTTCACTTTGTTCATCTTTTTATTGATCCTATTTATCCCAGTACAAATTATAAATTTAATGACTTAAATAAAAATCCTCCAAATCCTGCAGATGTGACCGCTGAGCATTATAAAATACTGGAGCTGACTTGCCTCACAACTCTGTGGGAAGAGCTGGGGAGTCCTAGACCAGAGGAAGCACTTGTCCTTTTGTTTGGCTGGAATTTAAGAACCTATGTTCAGTGGATAGTTAAAGTTGGAGAGTCTTTCCTATCTTCTCCACATTTCAAGAATTAAGCCCTATCCATTTTGAAAGCGCAGATGAAAAGATCAGAATGTCTATTGGATTTGTGTGCTCAAAATGGCACCTTCCTTAGAGCCTTCTATCTGGCAAAATGATCTCCAACATCCCGAAGTGACTTTATTCTAGAAATTTCACGAATGGGTATTCTCATATGCTGGTATTGTCTCGTTTCCATGTTTGTTACTTTAGGTTCAATTTGTAAACGTTTGCTGAGTATTTATTCTGGGCAGGAAGCTGAGAGGAGCTCTGGAAAGAGGGCATGTGACAGGACCTTTTAGTTGTGGAGAACCTAATACATAAGTACGGCACCCCCACTTGGAACTGACTGCACCATGTGTGGAACCCAGGCACAACTGAAATGTTGGACCAATATTCAAAACTTACTAAGAAGTTGAATATGTTGATAGCAGTCCAAGCGTGAAGGCCCTTCTAAGTATAGGACCATGTGCAATTCCAGTTTTCACACCTTGGAAACCAGCCCTGGCTGAGTTCAAAGCAGAAAAAATCAATGCCAAACAAAGGCTAAGTTCAGCACATAGGGTGCACACAATTCTGATGACAAGGAACCAGGAGAGGGTTCTGGGGCCTGCTAGGATCACGAATAGGACTTCTCAAGATAGACTTCACAAAAAGATAAATTGTTTTCCTATTACCCAAAATAAATAAATAAATAAATAAATAAACAAACCAAAACCAAAATAAAACAAAACAAAAAAACCCTTTGTATGATATCTGCTGTGGAGCTTATTATGCACTTGATTTAACTTGATTTGACGCATTTTTCTATATTGATGTATACTAAGTTTGAAGGATGGTTATTTTTTGAAAGTCATTATTGGAATAGTCTCAAACTTGAGTTTATAGTGAAAAAATCTCTTGTCTATTAGTTATCCAGAAGGATTTGGATTGGAACCCAAGCCTAGAATGACTCCTTATTATCAAGTCTTTCTTTCCCCAAATGAAGAACTGAAAGAAAAAAGAGAGGAAAACTTCCCAAGTTTGAGTGATGGTACATTTTATTTACTGTTTGCTTTTTATATGGGGGGTGATGTGGATGCATAGTTGTAGCTGCAGAGTTGCGTTCCTCAGTGTATCTTTCCCCCAAGTTAAGAAAACAAATACTATGAAGGAAAAGTTCAAAGACCAGAAGAGCACTTAAGAAATCCCAGAATGATGTAGTAGTTTAGCAAGTTAACGTGGTAGAAAACGACATTAGAATGATCATTGTATATTAGAAATGAAATGGAAAGGGATCAATGGATGGATGGATGGATGGGTGGGTGGATGGATGGATAGGAAACTCTTTGGGACTTGGTACTTTTAGAAGCTTGGCCTACTTGCTTAGTTCCCTGGGTATCTCACTGAAAATTGAAACTGGCAGATCAGCTCACCTGGCTCAAGCCATTATGTCTAATTATCCCTTAGCTTTGTTCCCTAGAAAATGAGAAGGGAGTAAATAAACTCATTACTTTCTATAAGAGTTTTGTCTTGATAGATTTCGTTATTGGATTTACTAAAGTAAAATCAACTTAAAAGGATTGTAAATTCATATGTAACAAATGTATGTGCATGTATGTCTGTCTATCGATCTATCTATCTACCATCATCCATACAAGGCAATCAGATCCTTGTGTTTGAGAGATTACACACTCTATCTCTTGACCCACAAGTAGAAGCTTCACTAGACCTTCTGTCACTTTGGTTTGTGACTACGCCACTTACTTTGTACTATCTTGTGATATAAAATCATGGGCACAAGTATCTCTGTGCTCTGGTTAGATAGGTGCCCAAAGCCAGTGCTCGAAAATCTTGTGCCCTTTAAGTTGGTACAGAGGGATTGGGGATTTAGCTCAGTGGCAGAGCACTTGCCTAGCATGTGCAAGGCCCCGAGTTTGGTCCTCAGCCCTGAAAAAAAAATTTAAAAATAAAGTTGATACAGACACAGTGTCAATTACAGCATGAATGCATACGTCTTGGTACTTGGATGGTAGAGTGGGACTGGGAAATGCCAATCTCTCTAGGGAAAGATAAAAGGCCCTAGTAGGCTATAACCAGAGAGGGGCCCAGTGATTCAGGATCAGAGGAAATGTAGGCATGGTTCAGGAGACTGTAGGTGTGGGTTCAGCCTGCAGAGCTGGGTTGGTAGATTTGTCCAGATCTGAGCAAACCTAGAGAACTAAGATGCATGAGTTTTAGGAAGCATGATCCAGCGCTAGGAAAAAGGACTGGATTAGGTCCTGAGCCCCTGGTCACAGCTTAGAGCTTGAAGCCCATTCCTCAGAGAGGCTGACATGTAAGAGGAGGTTGGATGGAGCTGTTGAGGGGGTGCTGTTGTGCTACATAGGGTCACACAGTACATCTTTCTGGTATCCAAAGAATTGGGCGGTGGGGCACACAGGTATGACTTGGTAAGGAGCTAGCGGTAGGGAAAGGCCAACTTTCATGGATGTTGGAAGCACTGTGTCAGCCCTGTGGCTGTATGTGCTGACTGCTTGTGGCAGAGTTTGCAAAGCTAGGGGTGACATTCAAGACACTGAGGAAGAAGTATGTAGGTAGAAGCTGCTATGACATGCCATCTTTAGGCCCTTGCTGGGAGAACTGAGACTGTCCTGATTGTGCCATGTGCTCTCTCTGCTAGTCCAGCACAATATCCAGAAGACAGTGCGAACTCTCTGGCAGCAGCTCGTGGCTCAGAGGCGGCAGGCACTGGAGGACACCTTCAAGATCGATCTGTCTGTGAAACCTGGAGAGAGTGAAGTGAAGATTGAAGAGGTCACCCCGCTCTGGGAGGAGACAATGCTCAAGGCCTGGCAGCATTACCTAGGTCTCTCTCCATTCTCCAGGGGATGGGAGCTTCTGGGTTCTATAAAACAAGATTCCTCTAAGCCTCCACTCAGGGCCCAGAACCTTGTGCATTCAAGCTCTTTGTCATATGCCTTGGGTTGGGTTTTTATCATTGAAATCTCATCTTGGATGAAAGGAAGGCTAGAAGTGCCAACCAAAAAAATGGATTCCAGTGGTCCCTTCAAGGAATTGGCTCCTGGGTCAGGGCTTGGGACCCTGGAGTTCTAGGTCCTGGCTTGATGTTCACCTGCCAACTTTGAAACCTTGCACCAAATTATTCAATGACATTTAATCCTGGGTTCCTTATATCTTGTCACTTAATGAAGTAAACGTCTTCATCCCTAGAATATTAACGTAATGGTGACTCAACACTTCTACCTCCTTGTTAGTCAATGCAGTCGTAGGTTTTAATTTTTATTTTAAGGAAGTTATTGGTCTTAAATTATGGCTTTTATTCTTATTTTAAAGCTTTCAGTATTGCAAAATTCAGGGTTATTTGCAAGTTTGTTTTTCCAGAAATATTGTCCTGGACAATCCCGAGGCATAGAAACTTTATTTAACTGGCTTTCCAAATTAGTCCAGGCAAATATGTACGTATGCATCGGTCTTAATCTATTTGTGGGGCTTCAACAAAATATCACAGAATAGATAATTTATAAATGATAGAAAGCTATTTGCTCACAACTTTGGAATGCTAGGTAGTCAAAGATAAAGGTGCTAGAGAATACATTGTAAGGAGAAAACTCTGTTTGCTTTCAAAATAGCACTTTGTTACTACATCCTCTGAAGGAGAGAGATGCTGTATCCTCCCATGGTGAAACGGTTGGAAGAGCAAAAGAGCCTGAGCTACTTTCCTCTAGCCCTTTTGTAAGGAGCTAATTCATTCAGGACGGCAGAGCCCACATGGCTGAATCACCTCCTAATACGTCCTAATCATTTCCTATGTCTTCATACAACCACAGTGGGAATTAAGTATCAGCATAAATCTCAGAGAGACTATATTCAAACCATAGCAGTAGTGGTGTACATACATGTACACGTTGAAGCCAAAATGTCAGAGTCCACCTCAGGGAAAAGTGTTTATTGGACACATAAGCTCATGCAAATACAACAGAATAAAATGGCAGGATGGACCTTGAAATTTACTGATGTCTCTCTTTTGCCCAACAACAGATATTAAGCAGTTTCCATGCTCTCAGTCCTTTACACTCACCATTTTATGTAATTTTCAAGACACCCAAGTGTCTTGATGTCTTTCAATACTAAACATTCCCATTTTACAGGGTGAGAAAAGCGAGGCATAGCAACTTTAGCTAACTTGTCCAACATCTCACTATGATTCAGTGAGCTGTGGAGCTAGGCGTTCAAGCCAGGTCTGGTGAACCCAAAACCCACACTGCATTTCTTAGTTAAAGGGGCATCAGGATATAACAGTGTGAGTGTTGCTTGGGCTGTTTCCCTTATTGGAGTTAGGAACGCTATGCTTGTGTCCCCCAGTTGGCCCTTTGAAAGACCAGCCAGCTATCAAAAGAGTGCACGTTCACCTTTCAACTTCACCTCTGATATTCTTCACTTCTCTGTCCCCAGCATCTGAGAAGAAGTCGCTGGCCAATCGCTCGAGTGCTATGCACCACAGCAAAGTGGCTTCATGGAGCGGGAGCCTGTCCTCAGCCATGAGGTTGATGCCTGGGCGGCAGGCCAGGGACCCTGAGTGCAAGGCGGAGGTGAGCCCAGACTCCTTTTCCTTACAGATGTCTCTGGCATTGGCTTCAAGCTCTGTGAGTCTCTTCTCTGATAGCTATCACAGGACATGATCTAATTCCATGCTCCTCTGAGTGCCTAAGTGTGCGCGTGTGGTTTCCCAGTTGAGGCTACATGTCGTGAAACCAGGTGTTAGGCAGGTTTTAACTTGAAGCGAATATGGGCTTCCCTATGGTGCCAGGAACAGGTGTTCCTTATGGAATTAAAACTAAGCCAGTTCTTCCAGTTCTTTTTCCTATTCTTGGTTTTTTTAAGTTATGTGTGTTCAGAAGGTGCTAGTGTAATGCACAAGTCCTGGGTGTGTAAACTCGTTAAAGGGGGACTGAATATGGTTTTCCAGGTTGGCTCCATTTCTAGGAGACGCAGTGGGGGGCCTGCTTGATTGTGTGGGGCTGAGCCTTTGGGGGTTTTCTAATCTATTTTTTTGAAAACTGTGTAACAAATCATCCCAAAACGCAGTGACTCCAATGTATTTGGAGCCCAATAAGGATGGGGTCTCTGCTCCATGATATCTGCAGATTAGTTGCAATATGTATTAGTTCTTCATTACTGTGATCAAAATACTAAACTAGAACAACTTAAAGGAGGAAAAGCTTATTTGGGTTCATGGTTTCAGAGGTTCAGTCTGCAGTTGACTACTCCATTGCTCTGGGCCTGGGATAAGGCAGAACATCATGGCAGGAAGGTGTGGCGGGGAAATGGAGCAAAGCTGCTCAGCTCATGCTGGCCAGGAAGCTGGGGGACAGGGAGGAAGGGGTCAGGAACAAAATGTATAATTCCCTAGGCATCTCGCCCAGTGACCCTCTTCTTTCATGTCTCTCCTGCCTATAGTTACCACTCAGTAACCCATTCCAATTATTATCCATCAAATACACTGATCCACTATGTTATAGCTTTCATGAACTAATCATTTCACGTCCTCTGTTAACACAGGAGATGGGGGGGGCGACACTTTACTCATATACAAACTATAATAAGATCAAGGACTCAGACACTAACACATTTGGTGGTTGCTGCTGTCTTTATTTTTTTTTTTTTAAGAGAGAGACAGTGAGAGAGACAGAGAAAGAGAGAAACAACTTTATTTAGTTTTTCACTTGGCCTCAGTTGCTCCAACACTCAGTTGTGTACGTGGTGCTGGGGTTTGAACCCGGGTCCTCATGCTTGCCAGGCAAGCGCCGAAACCGCTGAGCCACCGCTCCAGCCCCTGCTGCTGTCTTTAGACTGAGACTTTAGCTAGGACTTTGGCTGGAACCCTATACACAGCCTCTCTATGTGATTTGGGCTTCCTTACAACATAGTGGCAGGGTTTTCAGAAGTAGTGATGCAAAGTCAGGGGGCTGGGGAGAGAAACACACACCAGGCAGAAACCACATTGCCTTTTATGACCTAGCTTCAGATACCACGTTGTTGAGTGAGAAAGACACAAAGTTCTGCCCAGGTTCGGGGGGAGAGAACTGGATTCCACCACCCACGTAGAAGTAGCAAATTTCTACAAAAACGTGTGAGCTTGGAAATACTGCTAAAGTTCTTTTGGAACACACTTTGAGCACGTATTCTGATGCTGGGGTTACGTGCTTATCTTTAGGGGAAGATGGTGGTTGTTGCTGAACATGATCTTAGGATCTGGAGACCCTGGGGCAAATGTCTTAACTTCACTGAGTCTTTATCTCCTAATCGCCACAGTGGGACACATCACTATGGGTAGAGGGAAGGGGGGACCCCAGGGAATGGAGCACATAGCTGATGTGATTCTAGCTCTAAGCCCATGCAGCTTTGTGAAATGAGGTGAATCTCAAGCCCTACCCACTCAGAATCTGTTGTCCACTGTGGTCAGCAACTGACTAGGAGACCCCATCAACAGATGGGGGAAGATAGGAGTAAAGGGCACCCTGCAGCCACCCAGGAAGCTGGGGGAGGAGGCTTTCTCACTGCCAAGTCTCAGGAATCATAGGCTTCAGGTGAATGAGGAGAAAGAGTCCAGACATGGAAGGGAAAACCAGAAATGAGCTTGACTGGGCTCCCTTGCCAACTGGTACTGAAAACTGAGGAGAAACCTGTTTTGAAGACACTGTTCCATTCATTCATTTTTTTAATTGAGAGATTTTTTTTATAGAACAATCATACAAGTTTTTAACAAAATAATATAAAATGTGTATATATTCTGGATATTAGAATTACCCCAGGAGTGCACCCCCAATTACCCACCCTTATCCCTCCCTTCCCCTTCCCACAATATCTCTAAAAAAGTATTATGTTGTATGACATTACACCTTATCTGGATTTAATACATGATAATAGACCACCTCTCTCAATGGCCAGGGTCTAGCTCCAGCCTCCACTGATGAGTGGAGACATTTGACCCTTGGATCTCTGGGTTAAGCTTATTTTACTCAGCAAAATTTCTTCCATAGCCATCCATTTACCTTCAAATGCTGCAATATCATTTTTTCTAATTTTTAAGAGAGAGAGAGGGACAATGAGAGGGAGAGAAAGAGAGAATCAATTTTTTTTTCAAGAGACTTTCATTGCTCCAATACCTTGTTGTGTGCATGGTGCTGGGGTTCAAACCAACAACTTCACGCATGCCAGGCAAGCGCCGTAACCACCGAGCCACCGCTCCATTCCCATCTCCATTCATTCTTTTAACAAATATGTATAATATGTACTTACTCCATGCCCTGTTCTAAGCACTAAGGTTATGGTAGCAAATGAAACGGAAACGTTCTCTGCATTTATGGAGCTGCATTTTAGGGGGTGAAGGTGGATGATAAGTAGATAAAGAAATTTGTTAATGGTGGGGGTATGGCTTGTACTGAGGAAAAACTCAGCAGAGTAAAGGGAAGAAGGTGGTGAGAGAGGAGGCAGGATATTTAGATGGAGGAGCTTGGCAAAGCTGTTTCTGCCTAGGAGTAATACGAGACACTAAGAGACTTGAAGAATGTGATCCTTGTGATACTCATGGGAAAAACAGGTCGGGCAGAGAGGACTGTTACACCATGGCACTGAGGCAGGCACATGCTGCAGGGTCCCAGGGCAGCAAAGGCTTGGGCATCTGTGCTGAGATGGACAGGCGTCTGGGTACCTCAGCTTCCAGGCCACCATGGGGAATGTCTCAGCTTTTAACACCAGGAAGAACTTTGCTTCCAGCCACTCAGTGGAAGAGATTTTGCAACTAATTGTGTTTTTATCTTTGATCTGGAATATGGACACTCAGAAGCTTAAACAGGTAAGCATGGTCCAGCTTTTGTAATTGCTTGTGGGATAAATTTCTGTAACACACTCAGACACACACACACACACACACACACACCACCATTCCCTTGGCATCTACCTTCCCTTTCACCCTCTCCCTCCCTTTAACCTGGTTTATATGTTGTTTCAACACCTTAAAAATATTTGTGAAGTTTTTTTTTAATAAAGAGGGATAGCGAGAGAAAGAGAGAACCAACTCAACTTAATTTAGTTTTTCATGTGGCTTTCATCGCTCTGTGACTTTGTTGCTGTCATGGTATTGGGGTTTGAACTCGCGTGCTCATGCATGCCAGGCAAGTGCCGTAACCACCAAGCCACCACTCCAGCCCCTATTTCCTGAAGTTTTAGACACAAACTAGTTTTGAAACAAAAAGGACTATGTTTCAATTTTAAAAATTAACTTTTGATTGGCAGCTTGCTCTCCCAGTGACTCAGTCTGGGCTGGACACGCTGCCTGCCGCGCAGTAGGCCCTTGATGAATGGGCATGGAGGGGTCTGTAGGAGGGAATAGGGGGCTCCCCCTGCTTTCACTGGATGAAGCTCACCAACTTCAGACCCCACATCCATCACTCATCTCCGTGAGCTGCCTTTGTCGCTACCAGAAGGCATAAGTTCTCAGGTACATATGTACACTGTGATGTCATAGGATAAGAGCATCAACTATTTGCCCTGGGGTCTGTTTAATTATTTTTAAAAATTAATTTTGATTATTACAGCTGATTACACCTCAGTGAGCAATGTAATTGATATTTTCTAATGCATCCCAAGGAACATTTTGTACAACACGCTTTTTGTTGTTGAAGGTTAAACACTCCGTTATTGGTTTTTCCCTAAATATGCCCACATCATTAGTCCCTCCAGTGAGGAGGTCGCCATCTGGAAAAAGCAGCATGGAGACATTATTCAGGCACAAGTGCATGAAATTGGTGTTTTTGCATCTTCTGTCTCTCTTCTGGAAAGAAGAGGCTTGTAATTAAAGGAGTTGATATTGGAGGAAACATTATTCATTTGGTGTTATTCCTTATCATGTCAGCCGCTGACAGCTCTATAGCACTGATAAATTGTTCCAGGGAGCGAGACATATGATATAGGATTCATAATTCCTCTTACCTATCTTCGTTCTCAGTAGAAAATGCTTTCTTGTTGGCAGGTGGACTGAAATTTGAAGCAAAGTCTATCTGATAGATGTTATTTTTTAAACTGATGCTATGTCTTCTTTTCCCCTGACCCATCTCAGTCCCTTCTGGAATAAAATTGTGGTGTTACCATCTCTAGCATGGCAAAGGCTGTGGGTGCCAGCCTGTTGGGCTGAGGGTGCGAACTTGGGCTCCCTTGAGGCTATCAATAGTCAACTCAGGGTGTTCTGGAATTCATTTCGTCTCATTCACCCTTGACTTGGAGAAATCCAGGATGGACACTCTGGCCAGACATTTCTCTTCCTAGCAGGGAACATGACATTGCCTGTCGGTTCAATGTCAGATGTCCTTGTTTAAGAACAAGCTGAAAAAACATCAACAACCATTGTTGGTTTCTTAGTTTGGGCAGATGCCCCATAACAGTGTGTGGTGTTAATTTATGTTACAGAAAACCAGGTAAGTGATAGCTGGGAATGCTCTGTATTATCTTTATAACTCTTCTACAGATATAAATATTCCAAAATATAAAGCGCGCATCACCTGCTGACTTGACAATGTGAAAAGAAAAGCATTAGCAAACAGAAAGTGGGTGCTGGGGTGCTGTGGGCTGGGTAGGATGTGGCACTAGATCTGAACATGGATGGTGAGCAGGTTGGAAGCCTGTGGAAAGCAGGGCACCTAGCCAAAGGCCAGGGCCATTGACATGCAAGACAAGCACCCAGTCAGTGGGCAAAGCCCAGGTCAAGGGACACCACATGCCATTCTAGATGAACTCATAGGTGGGTTTTAAACAGGGCAGTAGCATGTTTTGGTTCCTGCAGGTTGGATTAAGGGTGAAAGGCCCTGAAGCAGGAGCCTGGCTGGGCTGTACCATGATTCAGTTGGGAGATGCTGGTGGCTGCAGCAAAGGTTGGAGTAGGGAACATCAAAGAACACACATGAAAATTCTGCACAACTCGGAGAATGAAGAGAGAAGGCCACCAAGGCCAGAGGCACTGGCTCTGAAAGGAGAGGGCACTGGGGTGTGGAAGGGGTGTGATTTAGAAGGTTCTGTGGAACTCTACAGAGCATGGAGGAGTGAAAGTCAGAGGACACAGGGATGGGAGTACAAGGCTACTTCTGGCCCCTAAAATGGCGGAGTCTCCTGGGTGGGCGCCTTCTTGACCTATGTTTTGTTAGGCAGAGTGTGCTAAATTTCTCCCCACTTTCACAGTGGTATTAACTGCCCACTGCTAATGTGCGGACAGCTTCCTATGCAAGGAACCAGCTGGGTTTCACCTGAATGGGGAGGCTCACGTGCCATTCCTTTAACCAAAACTTAGACGTTGTATAGAGGAGCTAGACACCCCATGCTGGAAGGCTGGCCTAATGTCCACGACATTTCCGTGGTTTTGGAGATGGCTGGGACAGCTTCCATTTGCTTTTTTCAATTATTTGTCAGAAAGTTGAAATGGTTCATGGAGGGAAGATGGGGCCTATGAGAATTAGCAGAATGGAAACCGGAAGACACCAGAAACTTGAGGCTTTCACACTGGGGTTGCTAAAATTCCAAAGATAAATTTTTGTAGCAGTTTTACCTTTGCCCTAGCAAGGACTAGAGAGCACTACACATTTTCCCCAAGCTGCTCCATGGTTCCTCTAAAGATGGCCTCTTGCCCAGAAACAGGACACACAAGCACCCCATTCCTGTGAGACTAGCAGTGCCCGTCCACAGTCATCAGCTTCTTCCCTGGTCATGTGCCAGGCCTGCTGTCTCCTTCCCCCAGCCACGAAGCTTCCTGTCCCTGGTAGAGGAAAAGTTGCTGACTGAAAGAGCTCCACTAAGGTCAGCCATTCCTGAGGTCCTTGGCAAAGGATATGGCATCCGTGACCATCCACTCCGAGCACTTCACACATTATCTCTTGTTTGTTTGTTTGTTTTAGGGCTGAGAACCGAACTCGGGGCCTTGTGCATGCTAGGCAAGTGCTCTGCCACTGAGCTAAATCCCCAACCCCACCCATTATCTCTTTACAAGTATTTGTGGAAATTTTCAAGCATATAGAAATTTAAAAAAAAACAGTGAGAATGGTTCTCTATGTATCTATCCATCACTTCAACAATTTTGGACTCCTGGTTAACCTTTCCACCACCCTATCCCATGACCCATTTCAAACTCTGCCCTTTTGAAGTGACATCCCAGACAGTTTATCTTTTTGCGTGTAAATATTTCTGTATACTTATTTTCTCCTTAAAGAAATCGTGAAAGCCAAGTTAAAATTGCAGAAAAGAAAGCAAATGTGCAGTACTGGAAGGCTCTAGCAATCATCGGGGAGTGATGGAGCAGTTCCTGGTCTTCTTTGCTGCCATGTTTGTATCCACCCTGCTGATGAGGGGTAATGATTTTGCTGAGGCCAACAGCACATTGAGCCGCAGAGAACCACTCGTCACCATTTCAGAAAGAGAGAAAATGAGGTCCACAGATGGCATAGCTGCCTTCTGGTTTGATGTTTTGGCTTCTCTGGGCCCATGGAGGTGAACAGCCCTTGAGGTACAAGACTTAGATCTCACTTCTCTGGGACGAATGGCACATGATCAGGAGAGCACCAGGGTCAAGAATAGATTTTTCAAAATTAGCCAGAATGGGAAGTGAGTGGTGGAGTAGAGGAGAGGAGCCGAGAAGTCGAAATGTAATTGTGAAAATAGACATCAGAATTCTCAGGGATGTTCTGTTGCAAAAGAGATGAAGACCAAAATGTGGAAGAGCTTGCAGGAAATTTTAAAACCTGAAATTCAGGGGGTCATTGCACTGTATATATTTTTCTTAACTGTGCAGTAAATGCAAGATAGTGGTTTTGGGCAAGAGAGAGAGAGAGGGCTTCCCTAGGAGATGAATGTGACTTTAAAAGATGTTTGGAGAGGAGGCTTAAATTTGGAGGGATGTTAAGATGCATGAGGACTTCTAAAGTTGAAGGGGCAGAGACGGGGAGATCTTGGTAATGTCCTCTCGCTGGTATGATGAAAGATAGAAAGACCACACTGTGTCCGCAAATCAAGAGATGAGCAGACTACTGGGGCAAAGCTATTGAAAACCAGACAAGAATGACTCAGAAAACCTGAGTATATGGACTTTATAAGAAATCACAGTCCTGTACTGTTGAGTTTGATGTAGGAAAAGTCATGTGAGCTAATAATTAAAAAGAATAAAACCATTCGGAATAAAAAAAAATTTCTTGGAAAGTATAAATTGCTTTACTGTTGTGAATGCTATTACTAAGATCTGCTAAATGGGATCTTGATTTCCTTAATTGTGGTGGGCAAGACTGCCAAGAATTTACTTTCCCTGGATGCTTTTCCAGTTATAAGTGACCCCAAAGTATTGCTGCTCTCCACAGCCTGGTCTTGGAACTCTCCTTTGTGGTGTCTGGGGCAGGACTGTTTCCAGAAAGGACTTCCATTATGCTTTGATTGTGGTGGTATTCTGGGGATAGGAAGAAAGAGAAAAATGACAAACTCCAATATTTTATTTTTAGACATTAGAACTTTCATTTCTCACTTGGTCTAAAAGTACACAAAGTATGTGTCAGAGTCCTCGGTCATGCAGATAGCTGTGCTGTGATCTCACACCCAAAATGTGTGATGAAGGTGGATGTGATGAAGGTGGTGGCCCTGCAGGGTTATGGAATTGTACCTAGGCTGTGGAGGCAGGCAGAAGAGAGAGCATTAGCCCTTCAGGTTTTCTTCCAGGGTATGGTCACTCAACCCTCTCTCATTCCCTCTCTTCCCTTGACTAACACACACACACACACACACACACACACACACACACATACACGTACACACAGGAAAATACCACATACATATACTCACATCCATTCTAGAAACCCACCCATTCCAATGGCTGGAATTTGAACAAGCAACTCTGTACCATAACTGCTTGGGAACAGCACAGCCACATGCCACTTAACAGGGACACCTTCAACCAGGTGATTTGTTGTTTGAACATTACAGAGTATGCTTGCACAAACCTGAATGGGATAGCCTAAGCACACCCAGGCTCGTGGAGGATACATGGTATAGCCTATCACTCACCCTTAGGGCCTCAATACACAAAGCAACCGGGATAAATTGACGCACAAGATACAATGACACAGCCAAAGAGCACGGCACGTGGGGTCGACGCGTCTGCTAGTGGCGTAACAGAGCATACTGTTTTGCAGGCAATATCTTTAGAAGTAGAAGGCACACAATCTAAAATGAACGATTGCAAGTATAGTGTAATAAATATGTAAATGAGTCGCACAGTTGTTGATGATGATCATCACGTATTTTGTACTGTCCGTACATTGTGTGTTGTGTGCTTGTATAGTACTGGCAGCGCAGTGACACCACAAACGTAAACAATGTGTGATGCTGCAACGGCAGGACTAGGTGACGAGGTGTCACTAGGTGATGGAGTTATTCAGCTCCGTTAAGATCTTATGGCGAAAGAGCTAAACAGAGACTTCTCACCAGAGGACATTGATCAAGCCAATGAATACATGAGAAAGTGCTCTAAATCATTAGTAATCAGAGAAATGCAAATGAAAACCACACTAAGATATCACCTTACACCAGTCAGAATGGCAAAGATGAAGAAAATAAACAACAATAGATGCTGGAGGGGCTGTGGAGAGATAGGC
>PVKS010020792.1:0-36259 GCA_004027875.1 Aplodontia rufa
AGCAATAACAACTAAAAATGTCCTTTCAGAAATAAGGTACATGTTACAAAAGTCATCTGTGTCAAAGAAAATAATATAAACATCAGAATTATTTAGAACACATTTAGGAAAACACATTTAAAATTTTGCCTAATATCAAGCCAGGTGTGGTGGCACCTGCCTGTAATCCCAGTGACTTTGGAATTTGAAGCACAAGGATCATAAATTCAAGGTCTACCTTGCAACTTGGCAGGGCACTAACCCACTTACTGAGATTTTGTCTCAAAATTTTGAAAATAAAGTAAAAAGGGCCGAGAATGTGGCTCATTGATAAAGTGCCCCTGCATATAATCCCTAGTATCAAAAAAATTGTTCCAAATATGAAAATAAGCTGTTTAAAATGCATTTTGTTGCATACTACTGTTTATACTAATTCACACTCTGGAAGTACGTAAAAATTGTGGGATACCGATTTGATCATAATCAAATTCAAAAGAGTTCATTTTCTCAATTGAAAATATAAGAAGGTTCACTGCGTGTGAAATAACTAAATTGTGGCAAGATGGGATAATTACAAAGGAGGAATTATTTACTTTTTCAACTTCTGGCCCAAACAGAACAATTTTTATAATAAGAAAGGCAACTAAAATAAATTTCTGGACTAAACCCTTAGATAGTCATCATATTTTCTCTGAAAAATAAATACACACCAGTCTAGATATTTTTTAAACTGTAGAGAAGATGTGTTTGCCAATTTTTGAAGAATTGAAAAGTAGGAATTTCAATGTTCCTGAGTGGATTTCAGTTTAATGCTGGAGGAGGAAAGGTGGGAATTTTGGACTTGTTTAACCAACTTCAAGATTGAATATAATGTAGTATTGTTTACATCAGCAGTTAGTCAAATCTTTCCTAAGAAATATTATGCAACATTTTCATTACTAAGCAATAGTGTGCTGTATTGATATTGTGCTGTGTTGACACTGTTATTTATTTAACATAATGTGTAATTTGCCTGAACTTTATTATGTCTTCTTTGTAAGCAAATACTTTCTTTGGACCACTTTGCCCATTTATTTATAAAAATGGTTTGAAAAAGACATGAACAAAGCCAACTGGTACATCCAATGTGAGAACTCTAGAAACAGTCTGCCATCCAAACTCTTTTCTGACTTTGAACTTACAATTCTCCAGCCTCAGCAACTTAGCAAGGCTCTAAGCAATGTAGCGAGACCTTGTCTCAAAATAAAAAAAAAATTATATTGCTGTATTATGTGCATCTACGAATATGTGACAATAGATCCCATCATTATGTACAACTATCATGCATTAATAAAAAAATTAAAAATCAAAACAGGCTGAGATTGTTGCTCAGTGGTTAAGCACCCTTGGATTCAAACCCTTTACCAAAAACACAAAAGTAAAAAAAAGTAAAATAAAGATAAGTATATAAAAGATATGCAATTCAGTTGCAAATGCATCCATTCTTTTACTGACATCTCCTCCTCATAAAGTCTCATTTTTACACTAATGACATATTTTTCCTACATATTCCAAATCCTACATAATTGAAAATATTATGAAAATTATCCAAGCACAAGGTGCAAAAAAGCAAATTTACAAATATTAAAATATATAAGTGCAACCTCCTCTGTCTATCCTATGGCAAGAATATGCCATATTTCCACTCCACAGGGGCAATTACCCTAAACCCTAATTCTAATTATTTTATTGGCCTTCATATTTCTAAATATGCCTGGATTTCTTTATTTTGAATTTTAAATATCTACTGGCTTTCTGTCATGGAAGAGTACACTTTTTTGTTCCCACCTTCACCCAATCCTCAATCGTACTTTCCTACCTCTTTTGAATATAGTTCAGAAACAATTCTGATGAGATCAATATTCAACAGTGACATTATCATGACAGTGATCTATAACAAAGGACAGTGAACACTAATTGTTTCTGAATACTGAGTGATCTATTTCTCTGGAAGTGAATTGCTCTTTTGGCATTTCCTTCACTATTCTAAACCTAGACTAGCCCATTCAGGCTATCATAATAAAATGCCACAAGCTAGGTGGCTTATATAACAAAAATTAATTTTTTTCACAGTTCTGGAAGTCCAAGAGCAAGGTTCTGATACAGCAGGTTTCCTCTGAGGTCTCTGGTCCTGGCTTGTAGACACCTGCCTTTTTGTTGCCTCTTCACAGGCCTGCCTCTGTGTTCAGGCACATTGGTATCTCTCTATGTATCCAAGTTTCCTCTTCCTACAAGGACATCAGTCATACTGGATTAGGACCAATCATGTTGGCCTCATTTTAACTTAATTACATGTTTAAAGGTCCTATATCCAAACACAGTCAAATCCTGAAGTTCCTCAGGTTAGAGCTTCAACATATAAATTTCAAGTGGAAAACATTCAGTCAGAAACTTTTGTCCAGAAATGGAATTCTCTTCTCAACATATGCAATTACATCAGGTAACACAAATTTCATAGTTTTCCCAAAGGAAGACCTCCATTCTCTGCTGTGGTCTGAATGATTGCACTCAAAGCCTGCTGCTCAGTTAGATGGTTTACAGTCTTTCACCACAACCATAGAAATTCCTACTGGCCCACAGGATGGATACCCTGAGTCGAGTCTTTGCTTACGTCTTCATTTGGTAAAAATCCTGTCTTGTAACAGTTTTTCATGAGTTATGTATCTCTTGAAATCTTAAATCTCTTCAATAAATTTCTTTCAAACTTTTTACTTGACTTCCCAGGATACAGAACACTAAGACGAAAGCTATTTTTGTTCAAAATTTTAACAGCATTATCCTATTGTCTCCTGGCTTTCAGACCTACCATTAAGAAATCTAAGACATTCAGATCCACTATCCTTAGCCTTAAATGTTTTCTTCTTTTTCTCCTACTGTCTTCTCATTTTGGTGTTCCTCCCTTTAATGGTCTTTCTCTTATCTCATTCTCTCTAATCCATTTAGGGCTTTCCTACTCATTATCCTACAATAAGCGGGCTTTTTAAATTTGGCAATATTAATCTGGAGAATTTGGTTGGATTATAGTTTCCATGATGTTGTCCACTATTATTTAAGGGTTCTGTTTCTTTATTCTTAATATGTAGATATTATTTCTTCTGCCTACTCCTCTAATTTCCCATATTTTAATCATTCTTTTTGTTATATAGTTTCATTATTTATTTTATCATTCTTCAATCTTCCAGTCTTCTGAGGATTACCTTCTAGGCTTTTTGTTCATATTTTTCATGTTACACTATACTTAGGTTGGGTCTCTGAATGTTTCTTGTTTTTGTTTTGGTTTCTCTTGGTCTATAGCATATTATTCTTGCTTTATGTGCATAGAACATTCTCACAGTACTCTGAAGATATTTATTAAATGACATCTTCCAAATATATATTTTAAAACTGGTTTCTTTGCCCAGAAATATATGGTACTGTTTCTGCTTCTGCTGATCTGTCTTTTCTGCGTGTGGTTTGTTTATTCATTCATTTACCCTTTCTTGTTCTTTTCAGGGATTCTCTCAAGTGTCTAGTGATTCCTATTGTCTGAACATATGTAGGAGAGAGGCAATCAAAAGCTGTTGAGACTTGAGTGAATGCAGGCTAATGTTCATGTGGATTTCATTCTAAGGTGATATATCTGTGATATTATACCAAGGACTTTATATCTTTACATTGACAAACACACACACACACACACACAACACACACACAATTTCCTCTTATGACGGACCATGTCCTCAAAGAAAATCCCTCTAATCTGGTGTAAATGAGATAAGAACCTCACCATAAGGATTCCGAGAGACATATGGAAGAAGGTAGAAGCAAGCAAAATGCAGGGAGACAACTTGTTCTTAATTCCCCTAATTTTAGCATATGCTAAGTGTCTCTGAAAAGAGACTGGAGCAAATATTCCAAACAGTAAACTTCTTTTTCCCAGAGCTAAGAAAATAACCAACAACAGATATATGGAAAAACTAAGGGAATCTACTTTTTCTCACAGGCTTTTTATCCTTAATGGTACATTTAGTTCTACATATAACCTTACTTTCGGAGGTATCTAGTGTCTCTATCTCTCGAAACTTGAGGTTCTGTGGCAAAAAGCAGCCTGTTTCTGATTTGTTTCTTCTCTCAGCCTAAATTTCAACTTCCTTCTGTTTAAACGAGTTGCTAATCGTCCACCTACATTTTAGCTTTCAAAATTCTGTTTGATGTTGTCTTATCTACCCAACCTTCTGTTCATACGGGTACCAATCATCTTATTAATTTCTATCAAATTAGTAGAATGTCAGGAAATAAATAGAGTAATTTGTTTAACTGAAAGTTCCCAAATTCACATGGTAAAGTGTACTCTAGAAGACATTATGTATTTATTTCCTAATGCTTGTACCTCTCTTGTGACCCAAAGACATTAAAGATACTAAAAGACAGCAAATATTTTGGTGCACCTGAGGGGCATCAAATTCAAACTTGCATGAGTTGAATAATTACAGAAACACAAGATTACGTTCACTTCAAACTCACTCTTTTGGTTTGTTTGGAGTTCCTATTATGCTAAATCTAAGAAATGATTAAAGTAGTGCTTAAGAAAAATCGAAAATGATCTGTTATGAATGAATATTTTAAAATATATAATTTTAAATGAAACATTTTACCTATCCAATAATTTGTTTGGTCTCCGTCCACCTAGTAGTTTTCCGGGGCTGCTATAACAAAACAGCACACACAGGATGGCTTAAACAATGGAAATTTGTTATCTCAAAGATCAGCATGTGAGAAATCTGAAATCAAGGTATTGGAGAGTTGGTTCCTTCTGAACGCTGTCCGTGAAGGATCTATTCTAGGCCTCTTTCCTGAGTTCATAGCTAGCTGCTTCCATGTTAAATATACACACCAGTTTGAAGTTTTTTTTTTTCCTGTTTTTATATGACACCAGTCATTTTGCATTAGGGTTTACCCTAATGGCTTCCCTATAATTGGATTACCGCTGTGCAGACCTTATTTCTAAGGTCCACATCTGAGGTACTGCAGGTTAACATTTCCACGTATGAAATGTGTGGGGACACAGTTCAACCCATAGCAGCTTTCTTCAAATGAAAGATGAGAAAATGGGTTTGAAAATTTTAAGAATGAATAAGATCTTTAGATAAATTAGCGGACATCAAGATTTAAGTCCTAAATTAGTGGAACAGAATGTGTCTAATCTATACTTCGGAAATGGTCAAAACTTGTACTGAAGGCCAGTGTGTATTCTGCTCTTCCCCATCACTGCAGGAGTGATCATGTGCTTCCATCTGTCCATGAACCACTGATAAGTCCAGAGGAGGGCTTATTGGCTTAGAAATCTAATGGGAACCAGTACTTGGTCAACATAAAACAATAAAGCACTTAAAAAATAATACGATTACTAATACATTTTAAAATAATGGAACTTATAGTTTGAATATTTATTTAATTCCATGATAATTTTATAGAACTTTGTACCTAAAAAATGTATTACAGAGACCCTCTACGTCAAATGTCAACAAAATGAGATGTGTTTCAAAAACCACCTGGGGTTCTTTTAAAATTATGCATACTCCTGATTCCCACCTGGGATACCGTGAATAGAATTTTCATAAATTCATATTTTTTAGAAACTCTACAACTGATTCTAATGCAGATTGCCTGAGCCATGTGCCTTGGTTAAGAGTTGAGGAAATTGAGGCCGCAGTTACAAAATTCATATTGTAGGATAGATTCTACAAAACAAAAAAGTCTAGTTCTGTTTCCATCTGCATCAACAGAAAACTTAGAGAATAAGTAAAAACTACTAGACAAAAAGTTTTGTTGATATGATCAACAAAGCAACTTTTCAAAGACAGCTAAGAAATAGCTGCTGCTCATTAGTAAACATGTAAGATGCCCAATAAGTATTATTGGTAGATTTTTAAAAATCAAATTAACAAACACCTAATATGGAAACCACAACTTACAAAAGGAGATTTTAGAAACTTACAGATGACGTCCTGTCCACCTCACAGCGGCTGCTCAGAATAAAACAGGCCTCAGCATCGTCCATCCTAAATACATACATAAAAACAGAATAATCACATGTTGAATTATCTGTATATTTTCTGAAAAATAGAATTTCAATGGTTGGCCCATATAGTTCTTGTAGACTTTGTGTATCCTTAAGCTTAAGTGAAAGCCAAATTTCTAACAGATCATGATTATATTTCAATGAATAAAAAAATAGTTGGTTTATCTATAAAATTCAATAGTTTGACAGAAGCAAAAAAAGTCAAACTTCATTTACATTTATGATTATATATTTTCACATATATTTTGCATAAATTAAGGGGTGATATTGGACATTATTTCATGATTATATTTCAACTGCAATGACAGTTAAACTAAGAGGGTGGAAATAGAGGTGCACAGCATTTGAAAATCAAAATCGACTGTATATTTATAGCTCTTTGAAATGATTCATTGTCTTGTTCCAAACCCCTTCCCATCATGCTAAGGCTTTATATTTTTTTAAAATTTAGTGATATAGAAATATGCTTGAGTGCTTGATAAACAATGTTTTAAAATCAGAAGAATGTTGATATTCAAAATGAGGGATGATTATCTTTCTGGTAGACTATGATAAAATAAACCTTTTCCAAAAAAAAAAAACAAAAACAAACCATTTTCAATGGAGAGGAAAGATAAAAAATTTCATGAAATTAATTCAAACCAAACAGTTCTGAATAAATGTTGAGCCATGGTTACTAAGATAACATTTTCTAAATATCATTTTCAACAAAGTAATTCAAAACTCATGCAACTAACCTTTGGAACTTGTTTGGAGAATCCTATTCCTTGTTCCTTGCATGGGGAATTGTGTTGAAGAATGTGTTAGTTAACATTAAATCCCACATCTTTCATATGAAATTAGGATTAGAAATGAACACAAAAATGGAAACTTTGTCACCCTAACTTCTTTCTCAATCCAGCTTTTTGAGTATTATCAGCTGGCCCCCTCTCTCTCACCTTCATCCCCTCCCTTTATTGGGGATTCCAGTGAAGGACTGTTTCCTGAAAATGTGATTGCTTTTGCTGAGAAGCCATTCTCAATACTGTTAATCATACATCGATTACATCAATCCTAAACAGTACCTTAGATATGAACAGTTCAGATTACTTTCTTAGCTAGAACAAAAGGCTTTCACTGATCACACAAATTCATACTGAACGTTGCACATGCTTATCGTGTGAAGAACTTAAATCATACAATAAGCATTCAGATTATCCACACAAATAAATATAAATATACATATTATATTAGTGTCTAAGAAAATTTCTCTAGAGCACCTAAATAATGATAAGAGAAAATGATAAGCACCTAAATTCAGGGATTGCTTGAAGTGCTGCCAGCATCAGATGATAGAACCCTCTTACATAAAATGACAACAAATATGAAATATGTAAGCCACCAAAAGTACTAATAAACTCTGGGAAATTCTTATTTTCCAACTTTGTATTTTTCAGTATATGGTAGTTTCTAGTGACTTCTTGTTTCAGAAAGTAAATCACTGAAACAAACCTTTGTTAAAGTGACTTTGCTGTTTATGAATCAAAAATAATGTCACAGTATCTGAATGCTAGGTACGTTGTTACCACTTGCAGGATTAAGCAACAGAAAGGAACATTTTACTTTTCATTTGCTCATTTTATCACCCTATACACACACACAAACACACACACACACACACACACACACACACACACACACCATTCAGGAACATAAAAAAAAAGAGCTTATATTCTAACATTCATGAGGTTTTTCAATCTTAAAAAACATAGGTCAACTCAAGGATAAACATGAAGACATAGCTAAAACTTTTTAATAAACATAAAAGATCTAGAAAAAACATGTCTGCTAAGGCCTTTCTTCTGGTTTCTGAAACTAAAAAAGTGGCATAGAGAATCCCTAATTCCCTGGTGTCCGCAGTCTGCTCAGTCTTGGTTTAGATTATGTCACCTAAAGCTGAGTTGTTTGGTACATACACAATAGGAAGAGGGCAGTTCAGCAAGATTTCTCAGTTCCTGATTCCTCCAGACCCCAGGGATTCTTCTATCTCTGACCCCAAACAACACAAATCCTCTCTGCTTAGAATATTTTTGCAAACTCTCTAAAATGTAATCCTAGAATCACTACTTTGATATCTCACATAATGTTTAGTCCAAGATTTTTATTTATGGAATAAAAACAGTATGCAGGGACTTGGAGACTTTTCTAACAGTGAGTCTGGATACCTCCACTCATTGCTGTCAGCTTAGAAAGACAGACCATGCCGCATTTCTCACTGCATCATGTGGACACAGTCTGCTGAACATCTTTTCCAGAGTAAGGCTGGGAAAGAGGAGTAAATAAACCAATTTTATATTTTTAGCGTTTTAATTGGACCAGTAGAAAGGACTAAGGCTAACTTCTGTATTCAAACATACTTAGCACATTTGGTAACACTGAAAATTGCTAAAATTTGGAGGAGAGAAAAAACATTAAAAACCACTCAAAACAGTAAGCTACAAGATGGAAAACAGATAAGGATACCTACTTTGCTCTCAGTAGATCCTGATCTTTAAGAGCTGAACCTTGAAGGTAGATAACTCTTTGAGACCACATTGGAATTTGTAGTACCCTTCGAACTTGCACATCCATTTCAGTAGGGCACAAAATCACTACATAATAATCCTATCAGAAACAAAATGGGCAAAGAAAATGGGGTAGAAACAAGAATGCCTTATGTTACCTTACCTAGGTAATTAAAATATTTAAGAAAATTTTGAAATGTGATAAAATTGAAATGAACACTTGCTTATAGAGGTTCACATTTAATATGAGCTTATATCAAATGACATTACACTATAAAAAATAACTAAGCAAAAATTTCATAAATCATTCATCCTGACCTATTTCAATCATATTAGTACTACAAAGAGAAAGTGATTATACTCTGCAGACTCCTTCAACCTACGAAGTGTTGAGTTATAACTACAGAATAGTCCCCAAATACACATTGAATGGCAGGTAGAAGTTTTTAAGAATAAATTCCTACTTTAAGGTGTTGCTTTTGTAATCAAAACTGGGATTATGATTGTCATTTGATAATATTAATATAGACTAATAATTTACATAAGTTTAATGAATATTTCATGAGTAAATTTCATGAAAACACTAACGAAGTAAATAAAACAACTTGAGATCAAAATCTTTTAAGTATATGATGCCTTGGAGATAATACAAAAGTATTCTAAGTGATAAAATGGTTTAAACAAACTGATCTTCGGGACTTGAAATTCTCTGGTAATACTCTATTAACTTAAAAGGTACCGAGTGGAAGATTTTAGAGTTTTAAGAATTCTCTATATTGACACTAGAGAAAACTAAAAATTGTAGGATCAAAATTTTCCAAAAAGAATGTATTAATGAATTATAGTAAGCAAACTGGAAAGTATTCAATAAATTTAACAATCCAAAATATGAATAAGGAATGCCTTTAAATTTTAATTTATCAAAAATAATTATCAGTAATAAATTAAGCTTATCAAAATATAAAAATATAGTGTTTTAAAAAGTCTCCAAAATATTCACAAATGTACATTTTTCCTTTTTTGTTATGGAATAATAAATAGACATACTCAGCAATGTCTTGTTCTCTGAGACAATTTAACTGCAAAACACAGATATATTAATGAAAGACCAACAACTTGATGCTCTTTGAACTGTTCTAAGTGCTTTAAGCAAGAAAGGGGAGTCTCTAAATCTACAATGACCCCAAATCCTGAAAAGTAGAAGAAAGTATCCAAGGATTTCATCTGGACAGGCAGATGAAGAGACTTTTCTGAATTTGTGTTCTTGACTTACCTAGTTATTGTCCAATTTTGGGTCATTTACTACTACTATAAATGTGCCTAGTTATACTCCAAGAAACAAACCAAGAAAACTAAATAAAATAAAAGGAACATCCAGACTTCCACATCTACAATAGCAACACTTCATGATATTTTGCAGTATTCAAGAGAACAGATGATACTGAAACGGTTCCTTCATTATTTTATTCCATTTTACATTAAAATTCACTGTTTCATAAAAATGTCATTTATGTTTTACCCAAGAGAGAAAAACCAATCCTTTAATTCAAAGAAAAATCTTTCTTTGTACATTTACATCATTCCATCTGTCTCTTAGTGTAGATACAGAAGGAAATGGAAAATACTCTTTATTCCTCCAGCATTTTTTCTGTGTTCCTCATTATATTCGTAGTTCCTCATTTATTCTTTTTCACCTTTGGCTGTATAAACAATCCTTCAGAATGCAGACTGTATGGTAAGTTAATTTATTTTGACAATATACTGGTATGTATGATCCAGTATCATGCATAGTATAATTCAAATGTACCTGAAGTCTTGGATGAGCATAGAATTCATTTAAAAAATCCATAAGTAAATCAATCTTCAGTGAGCTGACACACAGAACAACATGCTTTTCAGTCTGGGCTCTGTGTCGACTATAATTTCCACCTGACTTTTGTCTTTCCATCCACAAATAGGCCAACTGTTCAAACTGTAATATATTTTCCACATGTGAATGAGTAATGCCATACAAGAAAATAAAAATCAATACAGTACATATATTGTTTATTAGGTGTAATCAACTTCTTAGATGGAACTCATTGGGATTTTAAGTGTTCTCTTCAACACATTTGTCTTATGAGTTCTGCAGAGGTTGCAACTGTATCCTAGTGAATTTCAAGTCTCTATAAGGAAATATATTACCATGATGGTGTTACTATATCATATCAGGCCACTAAAAGGCTTATGCCTTTGCTTTATAAGCAGTAGACCATAAGACATGCCACATGTCAGCAAGATCGTCAGCATCCATGTCAAGTTCTGCCCGCATGTCTTGGAATGGAAAATCACCTTCCCAGAACACAGGGCACACTCTCGCCAGTGTCTGGAGGAAGTGAAGGGAGCAAGGGTGGAATATCGGGAAAAAAGACACGCTATGGGGGAAAGTAATTTTTGTGTCTACACAAGGTGTATTTAGATACACCATGGCCAAAGTTGTGTAATGAACATGCAGGTTTAATTTGCACTTACCCTTATCCTCTTGCTGACCTGTTCACTCATGGTTACACAGGGCTCAATATAAGAAAGGGTTGGAGATTACTTCTATTTATCTTTAGTCACATTTTATATCTCTGCCTTTTTGCAACCTCCTATTCAAGTACCAAAATGTTGCATATTATTTCTATACTGGTCCAGATTTTGTTTTATTTGAACATGAGTAACCAACTTTTAATCCATTGTAATTTATAGTTTTCAGGTTTATTTTTAAGAACTAAGAGAAATCAATCTTTCACAAATTTATTACCTTAGTCTATCATCCTTTCATTAGAATCATATTATCATATAATTGGCATGATTTAATACTATCTATATAAAAAACACCTTAGACAATTAAAACAAGATGTGAGCTATTAGTTGTGACTGGGGGAGAAAAAAAATGTCCCAGTGTTTCTAATAAAATGAAAAAAGGCACTCAAAATAATTTAAATAACCAATTAAATGTAATAAGAGTACATGGCAGTATATTACTGGTAAATAAATAAGCACATTCTATATTGTTATTAAAAAGTGGAATATTCAATTTACAAGACTTTGCATAATTCTACAAAATGTAGCATGGTCAAGGTTACCTGTATAGGCAGAACCACAAGAGCAACACAAATCATAGCAACGACGAAAAGTTTGGAAGACCACGTTTCAGGAGTAACATCCCCGAAGCCCACAGTAGAAAATGTCACAATGCAGAAATAGAGGGAATCAAAAAGATTCAGCTTCTTTCCTATGCGTTCCAAATGTTGGATTCCACAAATGCTGAAGAAATAAATATGCATTAAAATTAAAACCTGCAAATTAGACACGTTATTTCTCAACATTACTATTTTGAAAACCAGTGCACATTTAATAAAACCATTTAATAGTTGTTCTCATACATTTCACAATATTTTTTCCGAGAGAAGTATAACATTCAAGTATTTTTCTACACTAACCAGATATGCATATACTCTTACTTTGACTACCAGACAAAAATTTTAGCCATGAAGTATTTTAGTATGAAGAATTTTAGTATCATGAAGTCTATTTGAGAAACATATAAAATGAATAGACTTAATTTCATGAGTAGCACACAAAGACACTGAATGCATGTTAAGGACACAGACAAGAATTTGCTAATTGTAAGTTCTATAAAAATATCAAAAGACCTTTTTTAATTTTGGAAGAAGAGACTCATTTTACTATATTTATATAGCAAAGACTTGCGTTAATTGTCCTTGACAATTGTACTAGCCAAAATTTATGTTCAAATTTATTTGTCATTGTAACAGCATTAAGACGTAAGACATATAAGAGTATTGAGGTCACAAGAACTTCACGATCTTGCATGGATTAATGCCATTATTGCATGAGTGGACTTTTTCTTTTCGTTTTTCTTTTGCCTGCAACAATATATAATTCTTTAAGGATACAATATATCATTCTGCATTTGAGTCCACAAAATCAACTTTACCTCCAGTGACAGAAGTACATATTTGGTAAGAGCCTGGCAAATGAATTATGCCTCAATAATAGGATAGGAAGAATGTGTCAGGAAAGGTGGGCTTTAATCAATCAAGAGGAAAATATGAATTTAGCTAATGCTACTGAATATCTTATCATGTCCTGAAATAAAATTATGTTATATAGAAGTAGATTAAATGATAGCACTATAAAACTATTAGCCCAGTCAGCCTAAGACCAATGTAATATTAGCCTCTGGGAACTACACTAACAGATACAGGTGAACTGGGACAAAGTTTTTAGAACATATAAGGAACCTAGGCTTGCAGTATCCTAGGTACAATGAAAGAAACTTTGAACATTTAGCATGGAAAAAAGAACTCCAATGAACATAGTAACAAACTTCAAATGTAAGTTACTGCCATGAAAAATAAGATTCACGTCTATTCTATATTTAAAGAATTAAGTAAAACTTCCGGGCATGATGGTACATGCCTACGTGTACCCAGTGGTTTTTGAGGCTGAAGCAGAAGGATTGCAAATTCAAAGTCAGCCTCAGCAACTTAGCAAAGTCCTGAGCGACATAGTGCGACCTTGTCTTAAAATAAAAAATAAAAAGTACAGGGGATATGACTCAGTGGTTAAGCATCCCTGGCTTAAAAAAAAAATAATGACAAACACTGAATTAAATAAAAACAAATTGATAGAAGTTTCAGAAAAACAAGCCTACTATCAATAAAAGACTTTTGTAGCAGATAGATACAGCCACAAAAAAAAAAGGTTGGGCAACAGAGGGCTATGTCAGAAGGATGTGACTGCCCAAATATGGTATTAATAATTCAGTGAAAGCTTAACTTATATCCATTCAAAACTAAGAACCTAATGTAAAATACAGGGAAATTCTTACAAAGCTGTCACAAAAAGTTTCATATGAATCAAAATAATCAAGCTTGTCACCAAAATAGACTTGTGATGACAAAATGTAAATGTAAAGGAAAAGTAAGAAAATAGAAGGCATGTTTCCAATCTGTAGATGGGGAGAGCTTTCAGCCTAAAAGCACTGGAATAAAATTCAAAAAATAATGTTGACTTTCACATCAAAATAAATATATAAAGTAAGAGGCAAATTTAAAGATATAATTTAAAGGAACTCTATCTTTGATAGGGGGCTATGATGTCCAATATGGTAGCCACAAGTCAGATGTGGCTAATTAAATTTAAATTAATTAATTAAAATTGATTTTAAATTAAGTTAAACATTGAAAATTTACTTACTCAATCACATTAGTCACATTTCAAGTATTTAATAGCCATTGTAGCTAGTAGCTACTGTTCCAGACAGTGCAAATATGGAACACTTCCATCACTACAGAAGGTTTTACTGGAAAGTCTGTTTATATTAAACAGAATACTAATTTGGTAAAAATTTATGCAGGGGATTCATTGCAGGAGGTGATAGAAAAATTGAGAGGTTAACTGGTGTGGGCTGAGTGGGTCCATAAAGCAATCTAGAGATTAGCAATAGCAGGAATCCATTACCATCTCTAAGACAAAAGGACAAAGTGAAGAGACCAAAACCCAAGGTCACTTGGAAAAAGGTGGCACCATATCAGAGGTCTTGAATGGAAGGAGACAAGGATAAGAAGCAGCCTCTGCTGAGTACACACCTTGATATAAAAACAGGAAAGGGGGAGACGTACTCAGATTCCTCTTAACTTCTCTCCTCCAGTCTCCTGCCAGACCCTCCTAAAGTTGATCACAGATAATAGAAATGGGACAAAGGAGCCTTTCAAATGCAGCCCATAGGGATCTGATCCCAGCTAAAATGGATGGAGCCAAGAGAGAGAAGTAAGTGTGAGGGCAAAAGCCTTGTACTCATTCCACCCATCCTCAAGGAGGGGCAGGGAATTCCCCTTTTAAGGTCATTAAATCCATCTTGAGAGCTCCCAGGGAATGGGCTCTTTATCACAGGAGTGGTCCACCCCCTCTAGACCTCTTTACCCTCTTACTGTGTGATGCTTTCCATGTTATAATGCAGCAAAAAGGCCCTTGCCAGTGTCCAGCACCAGGATGCTGGACTCCCCAGCCTCCAGAACCTTAGATTTCTGTTCATTATAAATTATCCAGCCTCAGTGCTCTATTACAGCAGTGCAAAATCAACTAACACACCAAATGACTCTCAAAAGGAGTCTTTACATTATCTAGGCAAAGCAATTAATGGCGTGAAAGCAAGAAAAATATAGAAATAATTAGAAGGTGCTCCCAAATTGGAATTATTAAAATGGCATTAGAAATACCAGTTTAGGGAAAAAATGTATGACTATGGATGAAAACATGTGCATGTGAGGGACAGATATGACATTTCCAACATGAGATTCAGTGTATAATTGCTATGATTTGAATGATGATGGTCCCTCCAAAAATACTGAAACACAAATACTCAATGTAGCAGTATTTATTAACAGGTGGGTACTTTAGGAGGAAATGAATCATGATGGTAGAGCCCTATAAGTGGGACTGGGTAACATGTGAAAGGAGAACTGGCTAGGCCTTTTTAACTTGTCTGCTGTATGTCATGTGAGGATAAAGCAATACCATATTGGAAATAGAGAGAAGACCCTCACCAGACACTGAACCTGCAGAGTCTTCATTTTGGACTTCTCAGGACCTCAAACTGTCAGAAATAAGTTTCCTTTTTAATGTTGTTTATAAATTATGTATCATCACGTACTTTACTATAGCACCAAACTAATACAGATACCAGTATTGGGAAGTGGGATACTTCATAACAAATCTCTAAAAATTGGAAGCTGCTTTGGAAGTGGGCAATGGGTACAGGATGGAAGAGTTGAGGGGTACATGAAAGAAAAAAGCCTAACCTGCCCTGATGGAACATTAAGTGAAATTCTGGTGAGAGCTCATAATTATAAGGCAAAAATATGGATAGTAAAGGCCATTTTGATGAATTATTACGCAAAAATGAGGAATGATTTTTTGGAAAGCAGAGGAAAGGCCATCATTTTACAAAGTGACATGATGTGACTGAAGTAGGCACACATCTTTGTAGAAGGAAGAAAGACTCTAAGAGGAATGAACTAGAATATTTGGCAGAGAAAACCCTAAGTGCTGATGGTGCCGCATGGTGTCTCATGAGTGCTAAAATGAGAGAAGAGTGAAATGGATTAAAGATGGAATTTATAATCAAAAGGAAAGCAGAACATAAAGATTTGGAAAATTCTCATTCTGACCAGATTGCGAAGAATAAAAATGGTGCTCAGGAGAAAAATACCAATGGTGGGAGATTAGTAGGAACAGATGGAAGCCAGATGCCACTCATCCAGACAATTGAAGAATAACCCTGAAGGTACTACAGAGCCAGCCCTGAAGCAAAGTGGTTTCAAGGAAGGGGCCCAGGAGTTCTGGGTTTGGGCCCAAAGAAACTTCAATTCTGTGATCCCTGCATTCTGGCAAAGTGCTCCTGAGTCACCACGGGTGTGGCTCAAGTATTCCCAAGTGCAACCTCAGCAGGCCCAGATATGCCTAAGGCTGCTGCTCCAGAGGACACAGGTGATAAACCTTAGCACCACCCATTTAGTGCCAACTGCAGTTGTGCAGAGTACTTGAGATGTGAAAGAATGGCTACTTCTATCTTGATTTCAAAGGATGTCCTAGACACCTCATGACTCAGGAAGAGAAATGCCACAGGGGCACCACTAGGGAAACCCCTAATTGAGACCTTGGGGTGGAGTTTCTCTACAGACTCCTGAACTATAGAGCTACCAGTGTGCAACGACAGCCTGGGGGAGTGGGAGCCATGAAATTCCAACCTATGAAGGCTGCTCTGTGGGTTGTGCCCAGAAAAGCAATAAATGTGGGACCTCCAGAGTCTTAGTGGTCCAACCTTACCCAGAGTTCGCGCAAGTGAAAGGGAGTCAACGAAAATTATCCTCCAACTTCAGAATTTAGTATTGTTTCCCCTTTTGTAGTAAGGACTCAATTGATGACGGAACAAGTTACTTTGAGAGCTGTTGGGAATGAATGAAAGAATTTTGTATGTGAGGAAGATGTGAATGTCTGGAAAACAGGGCTGGAATTTTATGGTTTAAAAATCTGTGTTGCTTCCAGAATTCATATTGAAACCTAAATCTCCAAAGTGATAAGATTGAAAAATGGGGACTTTAGAAAGTGATCGAGTCATGAGGAGAGGCCTTGTGAACAGCAACAGTGACTACAAAAGAGCCAGGGAGAATGAGATAGGGCCATTTTCACCCTTCTGACTTCCACCATATGAGAACATAGCATCACGGGATCATCTTGGCAGTAGAGAGAAGGTCCACACCAGACCCCAAATATGCGGCAGCTTGATTTTGGACACCCTAGAACCTAGACCTGTGAGAAATAAATTTATGCTTTTTTAAATTAGCCAGTCTCAAGTACTTTGCTATAACAGCAAAATGGACTAGCACAATACAAGAATACAATTAAGAAAAGAAAGCAAAGAAGGAAGGCAGGCAGGGAAATGGAGTACTGACACATGTTACAACATGGATAAACTGCAAAAACGTACTGAGTGAAAGAAGTCAGATGCGAAAGAACACATACGTTTCTGTTTATATGAAATACCCAGAAAAGAGACAGAAAGCAGATTAGTGGCTGCCGGGGACTGATGGTGGGAATATGGTGATGGATATAGTCTAAAACTAGATTATGGTGATGGCTGCAAAACTCTGTAAACATGTTAAATTAGGATTGCATTTACACTTAAAATGAGTGAAATTTATGGTGTGTAAATTATGCCTTTGTAAAGCTGTCAAAAAATCAGTGTATGGTTTTGGACACACACTACAGCTTCTGTGTACAATAAGCAGACAGCTCAATTATAATGATGATTCAATGTTTAAATCCCAAAATCCATTTTCCAGCCTTTTTAGATATTCTACTTGTTTGTCTAAGCTGCATATCATAAATATTCTGTTGTCTTAAATCTTTCTCTTTGTAACATCAAAGTATAAGCTAGTGAATTGTTAGGCAGAAAGATAGCTACATATGTAGATCATTCAAGAGACAGAAGAGAGGAAGGACGGTATTTGTCATTTTACTTCTGAAGCAGCAATTGTTCTTGGTTTCCTTTTTTTATTGTTTTTGTTTTTGTTTTGTTTTTTTTTTTTTAACTCCAATTCTTCAGACTGGTTCAGCAAAATTGCCCCTATTCTATGCTTAGGAATTCTATGCACACCCAAACAATAGCTTGATTCTTATCAGTTTATTTGCTCAACTGCTCCTGGGCAATATCGCTAAGCTAATTATGAGGCTGTTCAGATGAACTCTAATAAAACTAATGAGAAGAAATGTATAATAACAGATATTTCTGTGGCACTAGGCCTTTTAAAATTTTGTTTATAATAAAATAAGTTTGAAAATATAAATAGTTTATGCATAACTTTTCACTTCACTAGAAAAAAATGCAATGAAAAATGGCAAGGTAATTAAATTGTTACAAATTTCCAAGGATTCAAACATTATCTGAGAGCTTGCTCTGGTTTCCCTGACTGGCCATCTGGACTTCAGCTTCTTGGTCTTAGTCTGTCCATTTGTTAATGTACATACTCGTCATGGCCATATTCAAATTATTTAAACACAGCTTGAAGAACACAGTGTCAGGTTCAAAAAAGCTAATGGATTTCCACTGATTAAAGAACGCTGTTTAATTCATTTTTTGACAGATATTATAATAGCTGTCAAAGCAATCAAGTCTCCCTAGGTTCATCTCCCCTTTGCTGTAATGATATTGTTCCTCCTGTCAAGATGCAAAATCAATATTTCCATGTCCTTGAATCTAAACTGGTCTAATGATTTGCTTTCATCAATAAACACAGCAGAAATGACACTGTGTGAATGCAGAGATCCTAGGCTTTAAAAGTCCTTGCCAGCTCTTTCTCTCATTCACGAAACTCTGAGACTAACATACGGTGAAGAAGTTTAGTACACTTTAGGGAAGCCCTGCGTTAATCCACTACCTACTGAGGCCATGTGTTCACTGTTCACGTAGCACCGACTGCCAGATGTGAGAGTGGGGCCATCTTGAATCCTCGATCTGCCAGGTCATCAGATGACCAAAGTCAAAAAAATAAGTATAGCTGAGATCAGCAGAAAAACTGTCTTAGTTGCCCACCACAGAATAGGGACATACAGCAAACTATGCTGTTTTTGGGCACTAAGTTTTGGGGTGGCTTGTTATTCAACAGTAGACACCTGGTATATATAGAATTATACATTCTAGTATGAGGATCTATTTTTGTACTTTTGATTCCTTTATCTCCCCTTCACTTATTATTTTGACATTTACCTGCCATAACATATAACCCTTATCCCCTACATGCCCACATTCTCCCAATTTATTTTTTAAAAATGAAATCTCTCTTTCTAATACTTAATACAAATCCAGTTTTTTAAAGACCTACCTGAAGTGGGACTTCCTTCTGAATTCCTGGAATATGTGTAAGTTCATATCTTGGTTAGTTGAATTATTATAATAATATCTATATTTAATGTTTAATATTTATCACCCTTACACGTTTATTATCTACTCTGGTGACAATAATTATGCATTATATTTTTTTATTTCCTATAGTACTTACTCTCCTACCTATGTTTACATGACCACATCATTTCAGTTTATATGTACAAGAAAAATAATTTATGAAAGAAAAGTGAATACATGTAAAAAGTTCACCAGATGCCTACCTTCACTAAGTGGCAAGATTACTTTTTAGTGAGTAAAATCGGACTCCTATCTCCATAATACAGAAAAATCAACTTAAAGTGGGTTAAAGACTTCTACTTAAGATCACAAGAAGCACAGGGGGAAATATTTTAAAATTGAGCTTGGAAATAATGTACTGTATTGGCATCAAAACCTCAGGAGACAAACCAAAAATAGACAAGTAGAACTAATCAAACTGAAAAGTTTCAGCAAAGGAAACAACAGAATGAAAAGTAATCAAGGATTCAAAGAAAATATTTGTACAACCGTCCATCCAATAAGGGATTAATTTCCAAAATATATAAGAATCTCCAACAACTCACTGCAAAAAAAGAGCAAATATTCAAGATTCAATATAAGATTTACATGAACTATTGAAAATAGTGAAACTCATAAAAGCAGAAAATAGAATGGTGTCTTCCAGGGGTTGAGAGGGATTAAAGAACCGTTGCTCAATAGGTTTAAATTTGAAGTTATGCCTGGTGAGGACATTCAAGAGATAATGACTATCTGCTGTTAACACATTGCCTATTATTAATAAAATGGCACTGTGAAAAGGTACTTCTCATATTGTGGTTTCTTATCTCTCTCAACCCTCTCCTCTCTCTCCTCTTTCTCTTTCTCTCCCTCACACACACAAACACACACTGTCACAAAGAACACAACAAAAGTTTCTGAAGGTGATGAATACATTTAGTACCTTGATTATATCTTTGGTATCATAGAGGTATACATATGTCAAATTCATCCAAATGTAAACATTAAATATGTGCAAATTTTTTTTTCAGGGCTGAGAACCGAACTTGGGGCCTTGGGAGTGCTAGGCAAGTGCTCTGCCACTAAGTTGAATCCCCAACCCCGTAATATGTGCAATTTTTATCCATTGATTATACCTCAATAAAATATAAATTTTATTTGCCAAATGAGGCAGGTGCAATGCTATATAAATCTATTAAATTTCCCATAACCTTTAATCAATAGCAAATCAGGTTTTACTCCTGTCTAGTAATTAGTGTTTATAACTTCAGCATTTGTATCAGTTAGGAATACTTAAATACTGTGATAAATGAACAGTTTGGAAATATTAAAAGCATGTGATGTAATTTTTTGAAACTCATCCAGCTGGCACAATGTATATATAAGTTTTATAATTAAAAGCTGGTTTTTTAAGAACAACTGAACATTGAAATATAAGATGCATTTAATTGGTCTCATTTCATTCTGAACTTTCTATGCTGCTAACATATAAAAAGTGTTTGAATGGGGGGCTGGAGCAATGGCTCAGGAGTTATGGCACTTGCCTGGAATGTTGAGGACCATAATAGAAACTCCAGCACCACATACACATCTGAGTGTTGGAGAAACAAAGGCCAGATGAAAACATAAATAAAATTGATTCTCCCTTTCTCTCTCTCTCTCTCTCTCACTCTTCTCAATCTCTACTTCTTTCTTTAAAAAAAAAAAAAAAAAGTGGGGCTGGAGTTGCGGCGGCTCGGTGGTTGCTGCACTTGCCCGGTGTATGTGAGTACATGAGTTCAAACTGCAGCACTACGTACACAACAAAGTGTCTGAAGAATGTAGGTCACATGAAAAACTAAATAAAAATTGCTTCTCCCTTTCTGTATCTCACTGTCCCCTCTTTCTTTATAAAAAAGAATTAAGTGTTTGAATGACTGAAATAACTTTGCTACTGTAACTATGTACTGATCGAATGCTTGACCTATAATCCCGTTAATGTCACTGTTAGTGGATGCTACAACACTAAGGTCAGTCGCTCAGGTTAATATATACTCCAACATTCAGACAAGTGTCCAGTTGTTTATAGAAAAAAGCAAATTACTCTCAATCTTAGATAACAATGACAAGTAACAGGTATGCAACTTAGACTCTGTTGCCACTTCCACTTTCATTTCGCAACTGTTTCCCTGTTTGCTCTCTTATGCGGTGTGTGCATATATAAATAAACATACATACCTGTACTGATATGTGAAATCACCTTCTCTGAAGGATCAAACTAGTTTTGAAAGGAGTTTGGAAGAAACTTACAGTAGCTTAACAAAAATTTAAAGCATCATTTTAAAAAAATAATACTTTAAGACCTTGTAGAATCTTAATAATTTGATTTAAAAGGTACTTTGAAAATTCATATTTCAAGTTTTCTTTTACAGAAATGAGTATTAAAACATGGAGAAGCTTAATACAACAACAGAGCCCAGATTGCTGTTATGGACGTTATATGGCCACAGTATGACACCTGCTAGATAGCATGCCATTTGTGGAAGGCATCCAGTAAACCTTCTGATGCACTGCGTGTTATTCTGTTTAGAGGAAAAACAACTAGGAATGCTTTGAAGGTACGAAAGATAAAGATTGACTTTCCTTTCTGTGATAATCTTTCAATTAAATATACTTTAAAACTGTCCATATAAGCCATCTTAAAAATATTTCAGCTAGCTGTAGGAGGAAAAGAAGATACAGCGTCTTCACAATAGGAAACGGTCAACTGTTACTTTATTATAGAATTCTTAAGACCAAACAGTTGTGTCATTGAAAACAAGAGATTGCATTATGCACAAACTTTAATATTTCACTTATATAATAATGATTTTACTTAGAACTGAGTCTTCCAACATGTTAACTGTTTAAAGCTATTCCGAGATTATTATGCATTTTAATAAAGATTACTATCTCATCTCATTCACAGAAGTGTTTGGGAGCCATTATTAAATGAAAACTGCCATTTCTTTCTCATCATAAATTGATGAATTTTGGTTAATTATTATTTTGTGTCTGAACTCAGATGTGATTTTAATAATGGGCACAGATTTGCTGATAAACTAAATCCAAGAATGTGCTTAAACACTGCATATTCATAATCAAATATCCTATTTTGACTTGTCATAAGAGAGATATATCTTTTCTGTCAATATAGGCCAAGCTAAAACATTTAATTAAGCATTAAATTGAAACTAGCTGAAAAATTTAATAATGCCATATTTAAACATTAATAATACTAGTTGGTGGATATTAGTAACTATCCATATATCTTCTAGTATTCAAATTTAATATTGGTTTTTGACTGGGCAACAATGTACATATTTTTTAAAACATGCTTAAAATATTTTGTGACAGACCATACCTAATTCTATCAAAATTTTTATTATCATGTATCCTTCATCTAAACATTTTAAACAATTTACAATATAAAAACCAATAGCACAACATATTCTAATTGCCTCTATTCATTATTATATTAAATTCATAAAAATTATTAAAATTCATTTGTAGTAATGTACATTTAAATAAAATGCAAATGAATCATTTCCTTATAATTGCTCTACCATACAAATATCTCTAAATTTTAAATATTAACAAAATGATTTATATCCAACTAGTAAATGCTACTGAATATTTTCTAAATTCTTATACGGGAAAATTGTTAACTACTATTGCAAAAGTTAGTCATGTTTATTCATACAAATAAATTTACTAATGATTTACTAGAGCCAAGGACTGTGCTGTATACTAAAGATGCAGATATAAATAGGACAAAACTTTTTCACCCTAGTCTACATAAAAAAAAATCTCTAAAATCTAAAATGAATGAAAATAATTTCCATTTTTAAACAGTACTACTAATAATACTACAAATTAATATTTGAAATTTTTTCACTTGCTCAGTCTGACCTAGCTAAATTACTTGAGCATTTCAAACTTCATGCTCAATTGAAAAGGAAACGTAATAATATCAATTTCTTTATTGCCTGTTATGAGAATTAAATGAGCTGATGCTCCGTGGAATGCTAAGCACATAATTATGTTCAATGGACTCAGTAATAATTTTATTATTTATTTCTATAATGTGCACAGAGAAAGGGAAGCATAAAAATGAGTAAAATATAAGGAGCAAATATATACATGAAACTATTGCAAAAACTTTTTTTTTCCTGTGTAACAGAAAACAGATGTCACTATTAACAACAGAGCCTGGGATTACAGATAGAGTGGCAATGAGCAAAGAGTGTGTCATGTTCCTCTTCACTGTGGATGTTAACAGGAATAACAGAAACAGACACTCCTGCATGGATTAATGAATAGCTTAAACGTGTTCAAGGCTTTCAAAATGCTGCAAGTCCCCACTTGGGTTGAAGTGGAAATGCAGTCAGAGAAGGCTCAAAACAAAACAAAAAAAAAAAAAAGAGTTAGGCAATTTGCAAGGTAAACCCATAATCTTTAACTATTTAGAAAGAGTAATCATGCTGAGATTAGTTGACCTTTGGATGGTTCACTATCATCATTTACAGAAACTTACAAATAATTCTTGGTAAAGCAGCAACAGAGGGAAAAAAAAAAAGGTTAAGCACTATTTCTAGGCTGGAATGCCAACATCAGGGTACTGATTTATTTTAAAAGATTAGTTATCACTGAGAATAATTGAATGAAATAATTTCATTAAAAACTGTAGCAAGTTAATATATCTATATATTCTATATGTATATATTTAGTTCACTGAACTATGTAAAAATAAGTATATCATTATATAGCAAAATTTTAAGACTGAATTCAAAAAAATTTTTTTAAGTATCAATAAGAATTCATGCACACAATCACCATTAGCAATTACATAGGTGTTAAATTTTATGTGACTTGTGCATCTTATAATTAATAAATGTTAAATGTGCTTGTCTTTGAATTTCTATGCATTTTTGAAGCAGAAATTTCATGCCATGTGTATATAAAGTTCACATACTCTTATAGTCCAATCACTATGGTAGAGATAGAATATATGACTAGAACTGCATGAAACAAATACAGATCTTGAGTTAATATTTTGTTTTTAAGCCAATATTTACTGATATTTGGAATACAACCTATGAATATCAGGGTTTAAAGGAAATGAATAATAGTGACATAATAAGGTAAGGGATATTAGGATATTTTTGTAGGTGGAAGAATGGAAGAATTATTTCATAGTTTGGTTATTGACTGCAACATTCCTATTAAACATACATGCCCAATCCATTTAGAGTTTGCATTTTCTTAATATATGCCTGTCTTAAGGCATTCTTATACCCTTTTATTTACACCTGACTTAACAGTAACTTGATCACAGTTCTGATAATTCCAGCTCCATTTTTTATTACAAAGAATATAATGAAATTACAAATGAGAAGTTATTAATATAATTGTATTCATATCAACCCTTAGGTAACAAGTACCGTTTTTTGATGATTTGCTTTTAGTTTTTAACTTCCATGCCTGTTTATTTTTAAGTTTGACAATTTGTTGTCATAGGATTTTTATATTTTTGTATCCATCTCTATGAATGAAACTTGGTCTGTAAATCTGTATTGCAATTGAAAAGCCAATTTGACAGCATACATTAAGCAGATTCAAGGTTGTGCAACAAATACCTTTGACAACTCTAGCTTAAGCATACTTTTTATCAAAGTATTTTTCAGATCCTTTAATAAGCGAATGTTCATTGGAGTTAACTGGCTTGTTTTTCATAAGTCTCACTAAATATTGCTACCAAAGGTTTTTATTCTTCATAGAGTATCTCAAAAGATTATTTTTATGGACTAAACATTGAAAACATGAGCCCATAGTGTGTGCTTTGTCAGAATCATTTAATCAAAAAATCACTTAGATATTTTTCACCTATGTCCATTTCCTGTGCTTTACAGCCCTGGGTTAATCATTCCTTGAATGAATTTAATAATGAAAACTTGCAAGCCCTGAAGCATTTGTCTGTTTGTTAATGGAGATCAAAAGACATGAGTTAAAAATGACACACTTTGCAAGTACTTCATCACTATCCTTCATTTCAAGTTAATACTACTTAAAAACCCTAAGTGAGCCTTCTGGCAAGACCTGCCACTCCTTTTACAGATCTCAGGAATCAACATGTTTGACCATCATGCTTTGCTCTTTACTAACTTCCTACAAATCTAAAACTTAAGCACTTTTGACAAGACAGATACAAATAGAGCCCACCATGCCCATGCTGAGCACTAGATAACCATAGAAGTTTTGTTATCCTGCTTACACAGAACTGGAAGAACAGAACAGATTTGCTCATAAGTACTACAATTATTTGAAACATGGATCACCAAATTGAGCACGCCATATGGAAAGGACTGAAAACTGAAACTCATTTAAAAATTAAAAGCTCAAATTTTGTTAAGTAGAATATTGTAAAATCTCATTACAAATAATTTTAGTTAGAAAAAAATCTGTTCAAACACCTATGCAAAAATCTCAACCAATTAGTTGAACAAGGAATAGACCCCACTGTGCAATTAATATAGAGAGCCATAATATATATCACACCAGGCATTTAATTTCTGACTATCCAATCAAACAAAAAAAAAACTAATATCAACAACGTATCCATTTCTTGGGTCTGGAGAGGTGGCTCGGTAGTGGAACACTTTCCTGGCATGCACAAGGACCTGGGTTCAAACCCCAGCACCATGTACACAATTAACTGTAAGAAAAACAAAAAATCAGATGAAAAAAATACATAAAATTGATTCTCTTTCTCTAGAAAGAAGAAAAAAAGAATCCATTACCTAAGTCTGATTTTGACTAAATACCCTTTCATTAAGAAAAGCTAACATCCTAATTAATGTATTTTTTACTGGTCCATTATAAACAGCTAGACACATGTGCCATATTCACACACGCACATGAAACAGTTACTTCAATCTCCTTCCCCAGTACATTCCATTTTCTGCCTCTCCTCTTTCCCCTCCCCGATCCACTTGCTATACATGCCTAACTTCCCTACTATTAGTAGTAGAAGTAACAGTATTTTAATTAGTGCATTACTACTATATATATTAAATTCATTGTGGTATAATTGAAACTGAACATAGCGTCATTTGGTAGGCTTTTTTCTCTAGTACTTCCCCATGCCCTCTGTTCCTCTTTTCCTCTTGATCCCTTTCCTCAACACTATTGGGCTTTCTATTTTTATGAGATCACCCTCCCACCCTTCTTGTTTTATTCCTTTTTTTTTCCCTCACTCTAGTTTCCAGATGTGAGAAAATATTTAACCCTTGATTTTTTGTCTGACTTTTTTCACTTTGCATGATTTTCTCCAGTTCTATCCATTTATGAGCAAATGACATAATTTCATTCTTTTTATGGTTGAGTAAAATTCCACTGTGTTTATACCACATTGATTTTTAATCAATCATCTGTTGATGGGAGCCTAGGCTATTTCCATAATTTGGTTATTATGAATTGCACTGCTATGAATAATGGTTTCCCTGAATCTTTATAGTATGCTGATTTTGGTTCTTTTTGGATAAATTATGACTAATGTAAATATACATAAATATACAAAGGATAGCCCCCTCCATAGTTACGATATCCTGTCACAGTGGACTCTGACCCATTTGAGCGGGTCAAGGCTTCAGTGAATGGTGTTTCACATAAAAAGGTTAGTTCAGATGTTATTCTGCAGAGAAGGAAGCACTTTAAGAAATCATGAAGTTAGCACAATGACAAAGTGGAAATAATAATAATTATAATAATAGTAAATATAAAAAAGGACTCTTAAGCAGAGAAAAAAAATAAGAATTTGATATCAAAAGGAAAATTTAGGAAGAATCAGGATAGGAAATTTAGAACATACTAATGATTTTAATATACCCTAAAAGATATGCAATATTTTACTAAGCACTGAGTGTGCAATGGCACTATCATATTTGTGATTCCCATAGGTCACATTGGTTGTTTGGAATATACCCACAGTGTATTTAGGTAAACCACTTACATGATGTTGCCTCAAAGCACTTATGATAGTTCCAGCTAACAAGGTGTGACTAAGAGGGACAGATTAGATGTATTTGCAGGATGATTAGGAGGTAAAATCTACAGAATTCACTGATTGTGTATTGTATAACAGAACGGGAAGGGTTAAGAATGACTCCTAGAAATCAGGATTGACCCCCCCACACACACACAAAAAAATAGTATTAATTGTTTTGTTGAGAGTTGAGGACAATTGGGGAGGAAATATAAATTTTATTCGGGGCATATTTGTTTGAGGAATCTAAGAGGAAATATCACAGAAACAATAGATTCAATGTTTGTAATTAAAGCTATGGACACGGACCAGAGATAATTTATCTTTTCATAATCATCAGCTGTTTTTTGGAGCAAATTTTAATCCCCAAAGGAAGAAGAAAAGTTGAAGCTTCAATGATCTTGCTGCTAAACACAATGAGAAGGAATCTGAGATCAAATAAAACAATTATTAACCCCAGTTTTGTAAGACTAAGGAGGTACTTGTTCTCTGTTTTTTCACGTGTATGAATGCGTACTGAAAGAGGTGATACTACTGAGAACTTATAATGTGCTAACGTCAGGCCCAGCCAATTGGTTTGTGGAATGAGGTGACAGCATCTAGCTAAGTATGTGAAAAGGTCTCTAGACCTGAGGCCCAGCTTCACTGAAGGGTTAAGCTGCTGTGCTCACCCTGTTCTTATAATGCGATTACACAAGGACACAAGTAACCAAATAATACTTCCTTGCCAACCACATGCCTTCAGAAATATTTCTAATTTCCCTTGTGTGGATTTGTCAGTGTTCTGGCACAGATTTATTGATGCCTGAAACTGGCAATAGCCTAGTAAGTTACCCGATTTGAGTCCTTCACACACTTATGAGCCATGATTTGAATTTAAACTTGTATGGGAATATATCAGATGTACGACACTATCCAGTTGATTATAGTCCCAGGTTACACACAACATAACTGATATAATAAGTGATATATAATATCTAGTTATATTAATAAAATGACATTAAATATAATTTCTAAAACCTAAAAGTTCATTAATATAGGATATATTTATCTATATGACATATCCAATGTTATATTAATATGCTTGATATTAGGTATGCTATGTTATATATTCCTAGGAGAAAAATATGAAATGAAATGATAGGAGTATGAAAGAGGCAACCTATAACTAATCTATAAAGAACTATCTGATATAATGATGCGTTATGGAGGAAAATGAGCTTGCAAAGGACATACAATGAGTGTATCTAGATAGTGTGTGTTCATGAGCATACACTTATGAAGTGTGAGTCTGTGGAAAGGTACCACATGTCCTCATGCAAGCTCATGACCTCCATTAACATAGAAATATGTATTCATGTAAACATTTCTGACTTTAATAAAGAAATCACTGAAAATGGCTGAGTTGAGCAATATCAGAGAGTCTTTCTCAATATATCTTCCCTTCATTTCTATTAATAGAATAATGGAAAATGAGCAACAGTTCACAGGCTCAATTTTCCTTTTTCATTTTTGTTTAAGTTTAAAGTTTTAAAAACAAAAACAGCAAAATTCTTGTTCTTCCTTTCCTCTTTATTTTTCAATTTTTCTAACCATTAGTGAACTTTTTTAAAAAGCATAAAAAGTATCTTAAATAATAAAGCTCTAAAATCATAACCAGTTCAAAATAACTTCTACTGGTTGCAAAGAAGACATAATGGTATTTTGCATAAAAATCTACTGGAAAAGGCCTTACTAATAGTGCAAGGTGGCCAAAATATAGCCCTTAAAGAAGGGGAAAAAAAAAGAGGCTAGAAATAAGCAGAGACCAATTATAAATTATACACAAAACCAGGGGATTTTTCTTATTCTGGTTGAAAGCACAAATGAAGAATTATAAGAAAGAAAATAAAAATGATGTGAATAATGTTTGAGCTCAATAATTAAGGTCTGCTGACAACCCAAGGGCACAGTACTGTTCAAAACAGCAGAAGTAATCATACAAAACTAATCATCTCAGGACGAAAGACCACTTTTAAGGCTCTGCCCATGGAAATCATCCAAGTGGAGTTACAGTTCTACCCAGAGGGAAAAAATGGATGTGGAAATGCTACTAAATTCAGTTCTAAAGCATATTCCAAGTTGTGAGAACATTTTGTTTTGTTTTGTTTTGTTTTTTAAAGAGAGGGAGAGCAAGTGAGGAGAGAGAGAGAGAGAGAGAGAGAGAGAGGAAGACAGAATCAACTTTATTTAGTTTTTGATCTGATTTTTGTTTCTCCAACAATTAGTCGTATATGTGGTACTGGGGTTTGAACCTGGGTCTTTGCACATGCCGGGAAAGCGCTCCAACCATTGAGCAACTGCTCTGGCCCCTGTGAGCTATTCTTTATCTACTTACTACTCACTTGTTCTTTTTGTTTTAATTTATTTCATTTACACAATTTCATCCTTAATATTAAAGAAAATGTCCAAAAAGTGGTATAAAATATTACCTTACATACCATTAATTCCCATTCTATGTGTAAAGATATGTTCACATTTAGAATTGATAAAAATAAACCATCTAAATTCTTTTTGGAAGAATTTTATCATTACTCTTTTCTTTTACTATCAAGAAGTTTATAACATGAACTCTCAGTTTTAAAGCCCTTGAACAGGTGAAATATGAAATGCAATCAAATAAATATCAAATATTAAGCTGTGTTATCATTTAAATGTTCCCACAAGCATATCTTGCTATTTGCTGTCATATAACAAGACCAAATAATCAGTCTCTAGGCAACATATTATAGAAGATAAATAAGGCATAAAATAAGGTTTTATTTTATTCTATCAAAACGATCCCAATTTCTCCATTGAGAGCAAGCGAGAGAGAGAGAGAGACAGAGAGAGAGAGAGAAAGTTATAACCTAACATTTTACTTTGCCTTGTAACCAGCGGGAAACACTTTTACAGCAAAAATGTCTTTGATTTTATGTGAACACTTAGTTAAATCCAATTTTTAAAATGATAGCAAAATCTTATATTGATCAACTGAGAAACTTTATCATAAAAATCACAGGTTTATTTTCATAATTATCTCAGCTTAAAATCAATTGAAAATGCTACCTTCTAAGTGATATCAATGAAATTACACCTGTTCATAGTATAATATTCACAGATAATTTTATAGTATAAAAATATAACCAAATATGAGTAAGGATACTCTTCAGAAGTAGCTGATTCACTTAAATATTGCTTACAAGCTAAACTCAAATATATCAGTATTTATATAGAATGGATTACTAATTAAATAATTATTTTTCACTGGAAATTACAACTGTTTTCCTGATCAATACTTGTTCAAAGAGCAGTTTCAGAAGGCCAATGACACACTATAAAAAAATTTACTGGAAAACATGATTTGTGGCAATATTGACCTAAGAAATACTGTTCATGTGGATTTCTGTTTAGAAAATTTGAAAGAGCTCTCTGGTATCTGATTATTTAAGCTTGAAGGGATTAACGCAGGCGTCAAATAGTAATTAAATTATTCCCAAATAAGAAAATCCTATATTTTGCATTACTTTTTCAAATGAGAAGGAAAAATAAACAAAAAGTTAATGTATTTTAAATCCAACATAGAAAATAAATACACTATTTCCTTTACTTTTTCTCACCATGAGACTTGATCAGTTCGAAATTGTACTTTACAGACATTATCCTAATAGCATCGATCCTCATTCTTAAAAACCAGCAAAGCCATGGAATGACAGACCTTCAATGACACAGTTTGAAGGACCCAGGATGAGGAAGGAATCACAGTTGCCAGCAGAGAATGACTATTTCTCAGTGAAAGCACTGTCATAGGACAGAAAGGGTCAAAGACTTGGTGAGGAATTTCCCTCCTCACTCATAAGTGATTATATCCATATGAGTGATATAACTTTTTTTTTTTCATTTACTGCACCCAATTTGGTAGATGTCAAATGATGAAAACATTCTCAGAAATTCTTGAAATTAGATAGGCCTTCATTTAAGAGAGAAATCAGCCAGGAAGCCAGTTGCCTCAGAGTTGTATTATTGAGGCACCATGTTCTAAATCATGCCCTGGATTTCCTGAGCGGAAATTCAATTTACAATCTAGTGAACAGAGTGACTAATAGTTACTTAGCTACTAATTAACTAGGATAAATGTTCCAAGTGAGAGGAGATTTGACTAAGCTATGCTGTCTGTCATTCCTAGATGAAAATTTTGTCCACAATATCTTCCGCTCATGAAATGTAAAAACAAAACAAAAAAATCACTAAACACTAATCCTTTCACTACAATCTGTCCTTATCTGTCTAAAAAGCTTTGAAGCTTCAAATACTTGTAGCAATGTTCTAAAACATATCTAACAATAGGGAGAAAATAGTTCGTTTGTATGGATTGTCCTTTATTATTAATTGTTTTAGATTTAATTGAACTTAGAATCATTATTTTGTTTTTTCTAACACTTTTCTTTCAATTTTCAATCAAATATTTTGTCTCAACTGTATTACACAAACTCAGTATTATTTCCAGAACATATTTTAAATAATAAAATACAAAAAAATTTATAATACAGGCAAATGAAGATACCATAAGCTTAGTTAACAGAGCAATTGGTGGTGGGAGGGTGTAATAGGATTTTCAGTACCCTTAATTGAGTGAAGAACCTTTAAGCATTTTGACATATGAGCCAGGAGCTTAAGGAGACCAAAAACTAAGTGAAAAACATTCAAGGCAAAGGGAACACTTTGTTCAATGCCCACGAGTCAGAAATCATCATAATGCAATCACAGAACAGAAAGAAAGCAAAGGGAGGAGGCGTCCGATGGAGAGAATACACAGTGCAAGCTGAAGTCCTATTGGAGTGTGGACCAGTCCACAGAAAACCTTCCAAGTATTTTTGTTTGCTACTTTAATTAAGTGCATTCAGAAACAAATGGAAGTTTTTAAACTTATAAGACTGTCTTACTGCTCCATTAAAACATAATGAGAGGGAACAAAACCGAGCATACAGACCAGATCAAAGACCAGATCAAAGAGCTTGATGGATGGGAGCACAGACCCCTCAGGCAGAAGGGGATGAAGAAATTTAGGAGGCAGAGTCAACAGGGCTTGTTGATGGAGTGGATGTGCAGTGTGAAGAAAGAGAAGGCTACTGCTTCAAGTTTTTTCACTTCTTCAGATTTTATCCCTCTTGAGCTGTTTTGGACAGCTCAACTTATAAGCTTACAGGGTCTTGAAAGACAAGGGCATCTGTGCTCACTCAGGCAGACAGAGAAGGCAGGTCTCTAAACACAGGGAACGCACTGACAACCTTTTCTCCATATATTATTAATTGGAAAGAAAATGATACTGGAAAAGGTTAGGAGGATGTATAAATCATTCTTCCACTCCTTTATATTTTCTAATTTATCTCCTAGGAAAAATATTAAACCTTGAGAAGCACCATAATTTGTAAAATAATGCTGTTCCCTGAAAAGCCACTTTCTCACCACTATAAAGACTTTATTTGTATGGAAAAGAAAACAAAATGTAGATAGATAAACCCAGGCTCATTTCTGCTGACCACATACTAAAAAAAAAGTAACTTATTTTGACCTATTTCTTGTATAAACTAGAGAGAATAATACATATGTGCAGTGCCATGGGGTTATTAGAAGAACTAAATGAGATCACACAAGTAAAACTCAAAGCCAACAGATAAGAAATTATGATATTTATGCATCATAAAAATTATTATAAAAAACAACATATAGGGTCTGGAGCGGTGGCTCACCGGTTACAGAGCTTGCCTGGAATGCGCTAGAACACAGGCTCAAACCCCAGTACCATGTGCACAAAGAAGTGTCAGAGCAAAGAAGGCCACATGAAAACTAAATAAAATTGATTCTTTTTTTCTCTCTCTCTCTCACTATCCCTCTCTCTTAAAAGAAAAAAAAGGAAAAGAAGCATATATTGTACTTTGCATTGTTTTATTCAATAAAACTTTGCAAAATCATTTTGCCTACAGAATGAGATTTCTCAGTTCAGGAAGGACGGGCATGAATTCTATTGAAGAATATGTATATTCCCTTCTTTTTATGAGACTAAAATGAGGTATTTCCCTCTACCTCAGCTTCTTAGAAGCTTTTAATAAATTGACAAGTTCCCCTATTAAGCAGTTTTTTTTTTTTTGGTTACAATAATAACTGGAAGTTTATTTTGAAAACTGCCTCATATTTTTTGCTTAAGTTTATATAAAAGTTTTCTTTCTCTAATTGACAAGTAAATCAAGCCTCCAACAGGCTATCATTTAACTAAAGCCTGAGACCAAGTATATGACACAACAAAGATATCTTCAATTGCTATTAGTTTTTTTGTTTAGCTAATATATATCCAAATAGCTTTATATATTTTTGCCCCTCTGAGAAATAAAACTTTAGAAGGATAAGATTTTTGCTAAACTAGGAAATATTTCCTCTAAATTATGGCAACAAAAAGTCAAGTTTGTATTTGAATAGTACCTTATAATTGACAAAATGCTCTTATATAAATTAGCTTCATTTCATTTTTTAGCTGTTCAGCACTGTTGGCCCAGTTTGAATTTATAATTATGAAAGAAAAAATATTTAAAGAAAGGCAAACAAACAACCAGAAAAAGAAAATCCTGGGGAGAAAAGTTAAAACATTTTGGGGTTATTTTACTTGAAGCAAAGACAACTGGGTACTCTCAATGGTCAAAGCAAATGGTAATTACAAAACAGCAAGGGTTTCAAAGTGTTTTTTCAGCTTCATGGTAGGCACACTAGAGGGAAAAAGCTCATATGAAATTCAAATGAGGTATTTAGAACATCCCAAAATCAATTTGCTTGCAAACAGAGAACCTAAAAATAAATACCAAAATCTATGTATAAAAAGACAAAGGTCTATAATAAATAGGATTCAATGGGCTAATAGAAACTATAGAAATAATGTTGAGTGACCAAATGAACCTGAGTTACTGGGAAAAATGAGAAATACTCCTTATAATATTTATATAGCAAAATACTGGTGAAAGTTAACATAAACCTGGGTTAGGAAATAGGATCTATTCAAGCAACATATATAAGGAAAAGAAACAATGCCGAAAAGAACCTCTCAACACTATGAATCAAAATGTTTTAAAATACATTGACAAAGATTATAGAAAAGGAAAATGATAGACTGTAATATAATGGAATTATTTAGTGAATTTGCAAATAGAAAATGATCAGAAAAATAGCAATAATCATGACCTTAGTATGGAGATTCTAAGAATCAGCTCAAATGCAAATGTGTCAAGTGATTTAAGGAGCTAGGTAACAGGAAGAATTTCTAAGGAGGGAAAGACAATGAAAAATGGAGGAGTAATTTTGAAAGAGAGAAAAGAGATCACAATGTTTTAAAAAGATGTATGAATTCAGCATGGATTTGGTTGTTTGGTGGTAGGAAAATGCTTTGATAATAAAAATGTACTATAAACGCTCTGACATTGACTATGGTTTAAAATAGACAACCATCTGGGTTGGATGGTATAGAAAGGGCTATGTTTGCAGAAGTAAAAAATAAAAAATATTCACAGATCCACTTTAGTAATATGATTCTTCATAAGAAATTTTCTGGTGCAGTTACATTTTTTTTATCAAGTTCTTGTTGTATTTCTTTTACTAATTTTTTGCTTTGCATATTTAATGGGCAAGTGTTTTGGACATACAGGTCATTTCTCCTTATAAATTGTATTCTTTATCCTAGTATGCAAGGCCTTATTACACTGTGAAATTTTTTGTTTTGCTTCTTTTGATCAGAGACATTACCTAAGTGTTCTCTTCTAACCCTTTGACTTTAATACACAACCTTGTTCTGATAGCTACCAAATTTCTATGGCCTCTCCTAAACTCCAAGCTGTTATTGTTAAATGATTATTTAACATCTTCCCTTACATGTCTAAAAGGGATATCAAACTTAAAGGTCTTTTTAGTTCTTCTCTTCTTTATATTCCTTTCCAGATTTTCCCATCCTGATAGAAGGCTCCATAAGTTTGGCTTCCCAGTAATGCCACCTTCAAAGTCATTTTTGATTTTTTTTACCCTCTAATATCTTAGATCCACTTTGTCATCAAAATGCTTCACTCTGTCTTCAAAACAGATTACACACCCAATCACCCACTTCTTTGCTTTCATTCTTGGTCAAGCTGCTACTATTTGCCTACTGTAGTTCCATGATAACCTTCTGTCCAGAATTCCTGCTTCTGCCCTTCTCTCCCCACAGTCCACTCTCCAGATAACAGAGCATTTACATCTCCACATTCCTCTAAGCACATTCTTCAAAGAAGTAAGTTAAATCTACTTCCTACAACCTTTGCACTGACTATTACTCAACTGGGAACAGGTTTCTCCCAAAATTATGCATCATTCACAAACATTACTTTGTTTATTTTCCTATTCAAATCCTACTTCTTTAGACAGAAATTCTTTGAACATCCTTCCTAAAAATAAACCAACCCATCTGCTTCCACCCTCCTCTCAGTATGTCTTCATTTTTTATTAACTTTACAGAATATATTTATTGTTTTATTGCCATTATCCCTAATTCAACAGTTAGGATTTGATCATTTTAATTAATGATCTAGCTCTACCACTTAGAAGAAGCAAAAAGATCATGTTGAATAAAATAATAAATAAGTATTGTTAATTCTCTACTTTTATTTGTATTGTCTTGCTATTTCTTTACAAACCTGCTTTAAATGTACTGTAAGTATACTTAAAAGCAGCAATAATTTTTTACTGTATCAGATATACTCTTTTAAATAGGAAAATTTAGTCTCTTCACAATTAAAAGGTACATGTATTGAAAAGTTTGATTTTATTCCTTAAATATTATTTTTATTATTATCCCTTTTAATTTATTATAGTTTCCCTTTTCCACTATATTTTATAAATCCACCCAAATAAGATTTTGAATGCTTATGAAAATTTCCCAAGCTTCCTTTCCCCTATCCTGTAGGTTTTCTAGGATAATTTTGTTCTATCTTCAAGTATTTATTAAAATGTCCTTGTAGATAAGTGTTTACGCATAGTATTTCCATAATATG
>PVKS010020793.1:0-36272 GCA_004027875.1 Aplodontia rufa
GAGGATCAGCAGACACCTAAGTGCCAAATATGAAAAACTGACCCAAGCAGGAAGAAAGAATGGCGAGAAGAAGAATAAACATTCTCAGGGCGGAGCAGACACTGCATCCACTATATAATCACAGGATCCTATTTTCAAAAGGAGCAATTAGCAAACTAAAACAACCAAACAAAGTTTTGGAAATTAAAACTATGGTAATAGAAATTAAAGCCACAAAAGGCTTAGAAGTTTAGGAATGGATGGGATGGGATGAACAAGGAAATGGGGGAAAAGAGAAAATTTGAAGTCCAGAAGGTTCAATATTTGAATAATACGAGTACAATAAATACAGCAAGAACAAAAACACAGGGGAAAACATGAAATAATGCAAAAAGATGTCCCAGAATGGAAGGACATGAGAGCAGACGGATCAAGCAGATTCACATCAAGGTACATCACAGTCATCTAAGCAGCCTGGAGGCAGTGGGAAGATCCTGTGTGTTCCCAGTTCCACAAAAGGATCAAGAATCAGGACAGAACTGAACTTCTTAAAATCCACACAGAATGAGAAGGTGTCATCTCAGCTTAGGAGGTTGAGGCAGGAGGACTGCATATTTGAAGCCAGCCTCAGCAACTTAGCAAGACCCTGTGTCAAAAATTTTAGAAGGACTAGAGAAAGGGCTGGAGTGGTGGCTTGGTGGTTGCGTGTGAGGTTTGAAACCCAGAAACCATGTACCCAACAAAGTGCCAGAGCAACAAAAACCAGATGAAAAACTAAATAAAACTGATTCAATATTTTTCTCTCACTGTCCCTCTGTCAAAAAAAAAGAAAAAAGAAGACTAGGGAATACAGCTCAGAGAAACTGCCCCTGGATTCAGACCCAGTATGGGGAGAAAATCCACACTGAAGGAGCAAGAGGAAGGAAGCAAAGCCTCTGAAACCCTGAGAGAGTAACGACCCCACCTCATCATTCTATACCCAGCCAAACTACCAAAGCACCAAGTTAACGCCAGGGGAGGATGCAGACTCTTCTCCAGGAGTCACCAGAAAACAAGATGCCCTGGGAAGAAGGAAGTGGGAACCCAACACGAGAGAAAGGGGCACGCAGCACCGAGAAGGGGAACGGAGCCCCGTGTGGCAGCTGTTGAGCTTGGCGAGCCACAGGTCTGTGAGAAGCTGCCTTAGACGCCTGTGGAAGGGGTACTGAAGGCTAAATTAGTACATTTACAAAATTAAAAAACGAGAACGAATCAAGCAGGAGTAACAGCCACGGCACACCTCGCAACTTGGTTGTGCATCATGCTTAACGCACACATCCGTGAGCTCAGTGTCGAATGCTGATTAACTCAAATTAAGATTTGATAGCAGCAGGGGGGCAGAACGTGTGGGCAGGAAGGAGCCAAAGCGTCCCTGTGCAGCAACTCCACAGGGAACTGCGAGTGGATCTGGAAAGGGCAGCACAGCAGACAGCTCAGAACTGCGGAGTGACTCGGTGGCCCCACTGCGGGCGGCTGCAAGGGAGCAGCCGGCAGGCTCGGTCGGGACCTGCTGCTCTTCACAACGTGCTGCGCGGCCCTCGACTGCTCAGGCTGTGTGCACACCTGACGCTGACGAAGACGGAAATCCAAATTGTAATGTTTCAAAATTCCAACCCCAGCCCTGTGTTTGCTCACTGCAGAACAGCAATTCTGTGACCTACCAAAAGCATCACACAGTAAGCTTTATCATCCAAAAATAATTTTCATAATTAAAAAAAAACTTTCCCACCCCCAAAGGTATTTAAACATCTGGCCCCAAGATGTAGCTCGACTTCCCCAGACACATGACATCCTTCACATGAGGGCAGCAGTAGAAGTTAAACTCAGGGCCACACGTCAGCATGATCAACTGAACAACCACGACCCAGCAGGCAGCTGTGAGGCAGGCGGGCGCCGAATGGCTCCTCTTCCCTGGGTTCAGCTGCTCCTCCACGCTCACCCACACCATCACCAGACCTCAGCGACCACTCAGGACAGGGAGGCTCACCAGGGACTCTGGGTTGAAGCCAGGGAAATGGTGAGCTGCACATGTCTGGAAGGTCACCAGCGAGGGCAGGCTTGGGAAGACTCAGGGAGCTGCTGGAGCGCAGGTAGGAGGTGCAGGGATGTTTAGGGGTGAGCTGTAACACAAGCACTCCATTCCGATTTGAATGGTGGTAACTAGGCGTGGACAGTGGCTGGAGGAGGGGGGTCCCGGGGCTGAGGCCCCTTCTCCTCTCTCGCTGCCTGCTGGCTGTTGGGTGCTGAGCTGCTTCCCTCTGCCATGACGCTCTGGCTCACGTTAAGCCTAGGACGATGAGTTGGCCAACAATGGACTAAATCAATTTCCCTCCTCTCAGCTGTTCTGGCTGGGTGTCGTGGTCACCATGATGAGAAGCTAACGCGGGTCAGTCCACCTCTGGGTGTGACCTGTGCTTATGGCTGAAGCCGTATCGGTGCCTGGCAGTGAGAACAGCTCGCGCCCTCTAGGCTTCTAGGCTGAGAAGTGTCTGCTGGTGCAGCTAACAATACACAGTACATCAGACGGAGCCCAGCGTTAGTGGTGGAACAGCAAGAGCTCAAGTTCTTAAACTGAAGACAACTGCACTGAGAAGGTGACGTCCTAGTAATGACCCGGAGGCTTCGGACAGCAAACACCTGAAAGGCAGGCAAGAGGAGGGGAAGAGGGAACAGGTACAGTTTGCAGGAAGCCATGTGCTGGGAACAGCGAGTTCTGAAATGCAGCTGGCATGGGGGATGGAGAGCACTCAGAGGTGACACGAGGGTCAGAGGCTGAGTCCTGCAGCCACCACTAGGGACCCATCTGGATTCTAAGAGCAATGGCAGCCCCTGGCGGATTAAGCAAGGACTGGGGAGCTCAGGGCTGTGTTTTCAAACAACCTCTCTGTTCACAATGTTCCTACTGCCACAATTCTTCTGAAGAATGAAAAGGGAACAGATGGTGTAAGGAGCTTAGCCTTGCCCTACTGCTGGATTCTGTGAACTGTGTCAGGCTACAGGGACCAAAGAGGCCACCGAGCCTCTGGAAAAAAGGGAAGCAGGAGCCAGGCAACAAAGGGGCAGAGGACACAGAGCAGTGGGGAGACATTCTCTGTCTTAGAACTCATCCTCTGTCAGAAGACTTCTGCCTGTAAGACTAAAGGATATGGTCACTGTTTAAAATATAAAAATGGGGGGTGTCTTGTTCTACCAGGACAAAATCACCATGACTATCCGTGACTGATCCCTTCCAGGGACAAACTGCTAACATGACCCTTGGTGCAGGTAGAGGGAGCTGGCAGCCGTGACTGATGAGGATTCTTCTCCTCCTTTCGGTACTGGGAACTGAACCCTGGGGTGCTCTACCACCGAGCTCCATCCCACTCCTTTTCATTTTCTACCTTGAGACAGGGTCTCCCTACATGACCCAGGCTAGCCTTAACTTCAAGCCTCTTGCCTCAGCCTCCCGAGAAGCTAGGATTACAGGTGTTTTATTCTTTCTTAAGAAACTCTAGCAATTCAAGGCATACGTCACGAATCCAGGAGGCAGTGCAAATGTCCACCAGGAGAACACCCCAGCAAAGGAAGGTGTGTTCTTAACCGAGCCTCTTTATGCAGCCATCCACACTGATGCTGGTAACAAGAAGGAGATTTGCTTACATTATGGGAAAAGCCGCAGCGTAGCACTGGAAATAACGCAGGAATTCATCCATGAAAAAAAATCATAAAAGTATTAGGAAGGAAATATGCTAAAACTGTTAAAAATAGTTATTGCCTATGGGTGGTACAGAATTATGAGGGATTTTTCTCATTCTTCTCCCCAAATTCCTTTCAATTGGGAATCTATTACTTTTATAATCACACACATAAAACCCCCCTAAACATGATTTAAAAAACATGTTGTGGGGATGAAACGTCTCTGAATGTTCAGTTCTCAAATGTCTAACTGTAAGCTCTGGACATGAACACAGATGACCACTGCTTCATTTATTTTGAAACAAGAATGCTGGGACTTTCCAGGAATAATAAAGGGCGAAGAAACTCCAGGCAAAGGCTCTACCTCCTTAAATGGGAAAAGATCATGCAAATTCGAGGCCTCGGAGTGCTGACTAAGTAGCCTGCCACACAAGGCCCTGTGCTAAAAATTATCACCCCATGCACACAATGAAGGCTACTTCCTTAGCCCCCAAATGTAAACACTGCTCCAAATTATAGCTGCTTTATTTTTCTTAGTTGCAATTCAATTCCCAAACTGTTTGCCAGAACATGTTTAACGCAGAAGCTATCGGCTCACAGGCCGGCAATCATTTCCCTCTGGCAGGACAAAGTCAAATACAGGAATTTTCCTACTCTGATCACAGGAGCAGTGGTAATTATTTGGGGAGGCAATGTAGCACCCTGGGAGGTGAAAGGGGCTCGGGAGGGAGGCAGGTTTGGGTCTGTGTCTTGGGGCTCCTTCCAGAGGTGTACGGCCTTAGGCAAGCTATCCACCCTTCCTGAGACTGTTTCCAATTCTACAGAACAACAGTGCTGAGCCCGCAGTACTGTCACGGAGCTAATGAAGTACGTGCAGGGTGCTCCGGACAAAGACTGGCTTACAATGGACACTGAATCAATGAGTGAATGAACGAAGGATCAAAGCAGGGGGGTCATCTCCAGTTCAGAGGCTGGAGAAACTACCTCTCTGCTTCTCTGGCTCCTTTTCTAGACAAAAGGGGCCAAGTGAGAAAGAGACACAAGCAGAAACTGCCTGAGGACGACTTTGGTCAGGTGCCAGGGTACTGCTTCCCTTCCTTGCTCCTTCTCTTAAAGACAGAAGTGACAGCTGGTTTAACAGCAGCCATTTTGCAATCATAAGGAAATTAAGAAAATGGCACGGATCATGATGACTGCTAGCAAGTGAGCCAATGCGTAAGCTGCCTACCGTTAGCCTTCTTACGTGAGAAAAATAAGTACTGCTTTATCTGAGAACTAACATTTTTAAACCTGCAAGCAAAAGCATTCGTATTGAACACAGTTCACAACTATAATCATGTTTGGGCCTTGCTCTGTGGAGCTTTCTGTCCACTGATGAGGGCAATAAAAGGGCTTCAAAAGTAAATGTGAAATTTGAATGTGAGTGTTGTGAAGTGAGAATTTGAAACTCCTTCCTCTATCAAGGGTATGAGCCAGTGAGGAGCTCAAAGGCAGCTTCCCCGAGGGCTGTGAGGGAGATAATGAGGCTGGGGGAGGAGTGAAGGACAGAATTTTAGGCAGCAAGAGGCTGTGGCAGGAGGGGAGAGCAGAGTGCAGGACCTTCAGGAGGCGTGCGCTCTGTGGCAGGGGGCGTGGAGAAGCACCCAGCAGTCAGGCTGCTGGAGGAGGGCAGCGACAGACCCCTCTGGACTCTACTGCCTCAACTATTCGGACCCCTTTCCCTACATGAGTGTGACAAAGAGGCGACCCGCTCAGGTTGGGTGCTGGTGGCTTCACGGTGGCTTCAGGGCACGTGTGGGAGGGAGGGGGGCGCATGGCTGTGGTCCAGGTGGGTGCTGGTGGCTTCACGGTGGCTTCAGGGCACATGAGGGAGGGAGGGGGGCGCATGGCTGTGGTCCAGGTGGGTGCTGGTGGCTTCAGGGCACGTGTGGGAGGGAGGGCGCATGGCGTGGCCCAGGCTGTGCTGCCTGCTCACTGACTCCCCTCCTCCCTCACCAGCAGAATCAGGTCAGGGCAGTGATGAGCACTTGCAGTCTTCGACTTGTCTAAGCCAGGAGGCACACATCTTTCCGCTGTCTCCCATGATGCTCTGCAGTCCAGGAAGGCCCACGTGTCCCCTGTGACCCGTGGGACCTCAACCGAAGTCCATCAGGTGGTGGGGTGTCTGGTGCAGCCTGAGTTCCTTCCTGATAGCAGGAGAGCTGTGCATGGGAGCGCAGCCACCGTGAGAGCATGAGGCCATGAAGACGCATGCGACATGCTCAGCAGGAGGTCCCGGCCCTGAGGGCACTGCTGGGCGCCTCTCTGTGCACCCCTGCTGCAGGCTGCCACCGCGGGCGACAGGCTCTGGTGTGGCAACGGGCGGGAGGGTGACTCCAAGGAGCATTCATGTGCCGCCTGTCTCAAAGAGCTACAAGAATGGATCCTGAGAGTTCTGGGCTGGTTCCCTGCAGGGTTTAAGGCATCAGGCTCAGCCCGAGCGGTTGGAGACGGCGCAACCACTGCTTGCCCTTGTGAGGTGTAGAAGTCAGCAGGATGCTGCTCAGCTGTTCACACGAGCACCCGAGAAGATCACCACCGAGAGCAGGGCACACGACCTTCCCAGGGCAGAGGGCACCGAGTGCACAGAGACGCCGCTGAGTTTTCCGCGCAGGTTCACGGCGAACAACGCTGCAGCTCGCGCTTCCTGGACTCCAGGTCTGCAGCGACGGCAGGATCCAGACACTGCAGAGCTGACATTCTCATGCATGCAGGAAGACAGCCGTGTAGAGGTGACCACGGGACTTTCAGGACATTCAGTGCAATGGCACAGCCAACAATGGCGGCTGCTGAAGGAGGGCTCGACAGGCCGAGGCCGCACTGCTGTGTGTGCAGCCACGATACCTGGGGAGTTTTCATCCACAAAGAGGGAAGGCAGGCAATTCCTCAGTAAAGATGCTACAGGGACGGCGAGGGTTTCAAGATGAGAAGAAACTGCGGTTCTGCCAACTTTAAATAGATACGGGAACGTTTATCTCACTAATTACAAAAACATAATGTATGTTGGCTCGGAAGATTTACCACTGAATATTCAGTGCCCTCCTCGACTACCCTGCCTCTCCCTGTTTCCTGGGATGAGCGATGAGCCCTTCCCCAGCGGCAAGGGGTATGTGCCAGGTGCTTTCCAAGACCCCTGGGAGGGAAGGGGCTACAGGTGCTCAGAACAACCACGCAAGGCTCCTTCTCAGGACTCTTAACATCAGAGGAAGGACTGTGTGTTGGGGTCCCCACCTGGATTGGAGGATTCACGGAACAGTGACACTCCTGGCTGCAACTTATCTTGACAAATGGATACGGAGCAAGTCAGTAAAGAGAACGGCTGTGTGGAGGCTTCTGTCCACACAGCTGCAGGAAACCAGGCCCTGGTGCCCAGCCCTCTCCCCAGGGTTGTCGTGCAGCACGAGCTGAGCTCCTGCACCAATGACTTGCAACCACATGAGCCATTCTTCCATCAAAGACACCTGCAGATTCCCACTCCTGGGCGTTCAGTGGCGGCTGGTCATGCGGCAGCCTCCGCCTACGTGTACGGAGGTCCAGCCTCCCAGGAGGCAGGTACTCAGCAGAGCGCACTGATGGTACAAGCAGTTAAGTGCCACGAGTCCCACTACGCAGTGCTAGAATGCAGGAACCTGGCAGCCAGTTCCTGGAAGTCCCAACTGGAAAGAGATGAAACAAAGTTGGATCCTGATCCCTGTCTCAGACAAAAGTCAATTCCAAATGCATTAAAGTCCTGCAGAGAAAAGACACGTAAGCCTTAGAAGAAGATACGGTGGAATCCCTTACCCACCTCAGCACAGAGCAAGAGTCCTGGCTGGGAGCCCACCCGGCTCCATTCCCAGCACCGCAGCAACATCAGTGACAAAGCCAGGGAAGTGCTCCGATGACAGGAGCAACGGGCGAATCAGACGACGCTGCACTAAAGCTCGAATATCCTGGTCAAGACCACAGCTCTAAATAAGAAATTAAATCTAAGAAAGACAGCAACAATCAATACAAATTGGTGAGAGATCGATCTGTAAATAAAACACTGCAGTTACTAAGAAAGAGACAGATGTGTGGACGGAGCAAGGAGGCTGAGATGAACAGAGAAGGCACGGGGACACCACGTGCGGAGAGCCTGCTGCTCCAGAACCACCAGAAGGAAATTCAAACGGCAGCGAGGATGAGCTCCCGCCTCTAGCCAAGGACAGAAGGTGCCAACAATGCCACTTGAGACCCTGACCAGCAGGCACGGTGCTCGGTGACCCTAAGGGACGGGACATGAGTGAGAAGAGCCCTGCGGATGCCAGGCTGCAGCCCTGAGAGTCCCGGGCCATGCTGCAGGAGGGGACACAGGCGTCAAGGGCTTAGAGGGCACAGCAACGGGAAGAAGGCAGCCCCCCCGCCCCCTGAGAACTCCAGCAGCCTCCCCTAGGGACCTTCAGAGAGCACTGGCTGCGGCATCCCAGGAAGCCACCAGGCCAAGAGAGGACACCCCTGAATGGCAGAGGGAACGGGCCCAGAGCCCTGATGGCCTGGAAAACCTCGGGAGGGCCCTGGGTCTGCTTCTGGAGACTCGCCCGGTCCGGCCCAGCTAACTAAAAGCACTGCTGAAAGGCTTCACCATTGCTCACTAACCTGTTCAAGAACAGTTCAAAAATATCCACAGGAAGTCAAAACTGTCTAGTACCAAACAGAGTAAAGTGCATGGGGTTTGGTACCTGACACCAAATGGCTGGAAATGGAAAGCAGCAGAAGAACCATTGCTAGGAGCAGAAAAGTCACCCGACTGTCACGCGGGGGGCAGTGGCAGAGTAAGTGGCAGGGTCACCAAAACAGGCGTGAAGATCACACTGCACAGCCCAGGAAGCCAGCGAGGAGGAGTGGAGGGTTCCAGAGAACCAAACTGAACTCCTAGAGATGGAAAGCACAATGTCTAAAATAGAAACCAAGTTAGAGGAACCACAGCGGAAGGCACAACAGAGCCAGAGGAGTGAGCTTCACCACGCAGGCTGCAGCAGAGAGGAAAAAGCTCCCGAGAACACAGCGCCCTGGAACTAAGGTGGACACAGAAAATACATGAAGAAACGCTGGCCAGAGCACTTCCACATGTGATGAGAACCACGAACTCACAGATCTAAGATGGAAAAACGAGGGAACGACACCCAGGCAGCACCTTAGACCCCAACTGCAGATCTGAAGAGCAGCCAGGGAGAAAGACACCAGAGGGGAACGTGGCCAAGGCTCACAACAGATCCCCTGCTGGAAGCAACCTAGCAATCTACTCAAAGCTGGAGCGGTGGCTCAGCTGTAGAGCGCTTGCCTGGCATGCGGGAGGACCCTGGTTCAAGCCCCAGCACTACGTATACAACTAAATGTCAGAAAAACAAAAACCAGATGAAAAAATAAATAAAAAAGGAACCTGCCTTGGTGGTGCACGTCTTTGATCCCAGCGGCTTGGGAGGTTGAGGCAGGAGGATTGCAAGCTTGAGGTCAGCCTCTGCAGCTTAGCAAGGCGCTATCTCAAATTCAAAACTCAAAAGGGCTGGGGTGGAGCTCAATGGTAAAGCACCCTAGGGTGTGAGCCATGGTACCAAAAAGAAAAACAGAAACTGTAATTGCTAAACTGTAACTGTATGTCCAGTGAAAATCGCTTTCAAAAACAAAGATAAGATGAAAACTTTTCCAGGGAGCAACATTCCATCCCAGTAGACCCGCTGGTTAAGTGGAGAGGCAGAAGGGAAGGAGCTGGGGGTGATTCTGACTGAGACAAGGGCAGGAAGCCCAGAAACAGCAGCCACTGGGCAAAGGCAGAGAACACGTCCCCTTGTTACTAAAACCTCCTGGGGAAAGACCCTGGCTGTTCAAAGCAGGGTGCAAGTATCTGAGAGGTCAAGTCACGCGGACACTGGCACAAAGACCAGGAGGGGAGAGGGCGCTTCCTGAAGGGGCAAGGGTCTCACCCAAGGGTGGCCTGTGATGAGCAGAGGTGTACACCAGATGCCAGTATGACCACGGAGATGCTACCAAGAGGCAGAGCAAGAAGCGTAAGGGCTGAACTGGGGGAGAGGCAAGGGGAGCTGAGCAGACAGAAAGGAGGGAACCGAAGGGCGACCAGCAGAGCGGAACCCGCCAATCACACACCTGCGAATGACATCCGTCCCCAGATAGGAGGATACAACCTGAACTGATGCAGCTACTGAGGAAATGAAACCTGTAAACACCTACCCACAGAGGAGCTCCAAGCCAGATGGCCTCACTGGCAAAGTTCTGCCCAACGTTTAATGAAGAAAGCATTCCAATCCTCCCCAGCGCTTCCCCTCAGAGCGGGAGACCAAACACCGGTATGTCAAAGATCACATAAGCCCCATCTGTCAGTCAAATCTGAAATCAGCCAAGCATCCATCTGTAGGGCTATGGATAAGCACATGGCGGGAAGGCCACACAGTGGAAAACTACTTAGTCAGGAAGAAGGATGATGTGCAAATACATGGAGGAGTCTCAGACTGTTAAGGACTGAACGAGGAAGGCCCAATCAAAACAGTATGATTCGTTACACCAAAGCCAGAAGACAGTTAGTCCTCAGAGACAGAAAGCAATTCGTGGCCACCTGCAGATGAGGAGAGGGCTCGGGAGGGAGGAATTAGAAAGGTGAGGAACTCTGGGGTGAGGGACACATTCATTATGTGACAGCAATGGTTCATGGCGCACACAAAGGTCACGGCCTTCAAACGGCACACTCTAAATATGTGCAGTTCACCGTGCATTAACTAAACCCAACAAAGCTGCTGACAATACACTCTGCTAAGAATGGGAACCTTAAAAACGTGCGCCAATTATCTCAAAACACAAGGCAGCGAAGCCCAAGGATTCCAAACGCTGGTGAGCCAACGGGAAGGGACACTGAGCTGCGAGTGCCAGCCCGTGCAACCGTGCCGTGGAGAAACTGGCAGCACCCGAACAAACGGGAAAGTCAGCAACGCAACTTGTGGGGTGGAGAAGTGAACACAGTCTGTGTGCCCAACAGGAGCACAGAGAGTGAGCGAGCTGGGGCCTGGTCACAGCAACGAAAAGGAAACACTGATTAACTCCAGCCCGGGGCTGGGTGAGGGTGAAAGCGGGTCCTGGAAGAACATGAACTAGGCACTCACGTGCGCCAACTTTAAAGACTCGAAAAAGGAGCCTCTACGTTACATGTATAATAAGGATAGAAAGAGATGCAGTGAGAAGGCTCCTCTTAAGTTAGGACAGTGTTCATCTTGGTGGGGGACACGGGTGCACCCAGGAGAAGGCTGGGAGCTGCCCACCTAATGACCCTTCCTCCTGTCAGCACTAACAGAACCCATGTCAGGGTGGCAGCAAAATGGTTTGTTGGTAACTGCGCTTTCAGTGTCAACCTGTTAATAAGTGCACTTTTCAGTCCGCTCTGCTCTCTAGAAGCTCTGAATGGGCCTCTGTGGAAAGCCCTCGCCACTGGAGCTGCCTTCTCTATGGAATGCAGATGTGAGGGCTACAGTGTCTGGAGCCACTTTGTGAGCATGAAGACAAGGGCCACACCCTAAAGATGAAGGGCTGGAAAGCTCACAAAGCCTGGTCCTCAGAACAGCCACCTCCAAACCTCTCATCCCCTGAAAGAAAAATAAGTCTTCTCTTATATGTGCCACCTTTATTTGGATTTTCTGTCACATGTCCTTAATTCCTAAGTGACACTGGCACATAAAAGGCTTCAACGGAATTGATGGTGCTCCATCTCCTGAGCTGGCTGGCAGACACGTGTGGACTCACCATGTTCATCTTCAGGCTATTTTTGGTGTTCTTTATGCTTTTCCGTTTTCCTAATGTGCTGCAACATTTAAAACTTTTTCTAAATGAAGCCCCATGCCTAATCCTCAGTAAGACCTGGAGGACTTAATGATACAATACATGAGAAATGCCAGTGCTAGGCGACTCAACAAATACCATCGAATCAGAAATAAAAGGAATGTTCCCTAGTGCACCACGCTGACAACAGAGTGCCAGAACTCGAGCCCAGGCTCGTCTGACCCGAGGCCACAGGTCTCCCAGGACACGCGAACGAGTCCACAAAAGCACAGCTCTGCCTTACAGACACCCTCGTGGTGGGAATGCGGCAGAGGCTAATGTGCTGCTTTAAAATGAAAAGGCCCATTCTCTGTGAGCAAGTCTGAAAAAGAACATCACGGCTGTAACTGGGTTTTGGTGACAGCACTCTCTGGATCTCAAAACATCTAGCTGATGTTAGTTGATGGCATAACCGAGCACCCGCATCGACGGCCGGGGTTTAAGCAGCTGCCATGCTTGGTAAGAACTCTCGAGCTACCTCCTGCCCTACACACGTTGGCAGGCAGCTTTGTGGGGTCTCAACGGTGCCCACTTAATCCACACTAACAGCCTCCGCTCAGCCACAGCTGCCTGCAGATTGTGGGGAGTAAATCATGTGTGTCGGTTTTGAGTAGATCAAATTTATTAAACTCTGAAAACCAGTTACTTGAGGGCTAATCCGGCAGGTAAACAAATGGGTAGCCAGAGAGACCGTACGCAATGGCCTGCAAAACCCGCAGACAGTACTCCTGCCTGTCTGGCAGCACCAGAGCAACCAGCTGAGGACAGCAAGCCAAGTGGGCAAATTCAATGTATCTATGCATCTATGCATCATCGATCCAGTACGGTGTGAGTTTAGGGTGAAACTTTATTTTCTTATTACTCTATCATAGTCACCAAATTGATTTCTTTGGGGAAGAAAACTGATATTGAAACCCTGGCCCCCCAAATTGTAGTATGTGGCCATGGAGCCTTTGAGGGGGTAACTCAGCGATGAGGATGGAGACCTCTGGATGGGGTCAGTGCCCTCATGAGAACACAAAAAGGACGTGTGTGTGGCTTGTCAGCAGGTACAAGGCCCTGGGGACCCAGCACAGGGAAAAGTGAAAGAAGAGAGGAAAGAGGGGACCATGAGAGCGCCCACTCTCCCACTCTGCTGCTGATGCAGCGTTCCACCCGGCCTGCGCTCTGGGCACCTCTGGAGCCCCGGTATCTGCAGCATTTCTGCTGGCATCTGTGCTCAGGTGTCCTTGTGCAGCCTGCCCCACCACTGAGTGCAGCACTGTGGCCTGTGGTTGTTTAGGGGCTCTATGGACTGTCCCTTAAAATGGTATCCTCTTCCTGGCCTGGCCACAGGTGTGCACCAGTGCAGCCAACCAGACCTCCCTTCCTTGGAGCTCACAGGGTGACACAAGAATGAAAAACAGCTACCATGGCCACTCGAGACCACTGATACGATGGCCTTGCCCTGAGTTCTGCTTCTGGACTCCTGCAGCTGCTCAGGCCACGCTGCTTCCAGGAGTCTGTTTCCCTGCTTTCCCTCTGACCCTTGCAATGAATTCCTTAAAAAAAAAAAAAAGGCCACTTGGTTTCTGTTGCTTGCATTGAAAACATCCTAAGCAACATCTGAAATGCCCTTTTTTCCTCCAGCAAACTATAGATCCTCTCAGGAGAAGACGACAGCCTGTGCCCCACATCTGCTGCAGGGTGATCCTGCCTCCCCACATCCCCAGGAGACATCTGATCCCAGCAGAGCCCACCACATTTTCTCTTTGGGGCATTTGACATTGGACCTGTTGACAAGAATCCATCTAACAAAGAGCTGAGCTGTGAAATAACAGGAAGGCGGGATAAGAACCAAAAAAACCTGGCCTCCAAAGAAGACGAGAGGAAGAGGAGGAAGAGGAGGAGGAGGAGGAGGAGGAGGAGGAGGTGGAAGAGGTGGTGGAGGAGGAGGATGGGAAGAGGAAGAGCAGAAGAAGCAGGAGGAGGAGGAAGAAGAGGTGGTGGAGGAGGAAGAGGAGGAGGAGGAAGAGGAAGAAGAGGAGGACGAGGAGGAGGAGGAAGAGGTAGAGGAGGAAGAGGAAGAAGAAGAGGTGAAAGAGGAGGAGGAAGAGGAAGAAGAGGTGGAAGAAGAGGAGGAGGAAGAAGAGGTAGAGGAGGAAGACCAGGAGGAAAAGGAGGAGGAGGAGGAGCGGCAGCAGCAGCAGGAAAGAGGCCATGTGGTGGCAGAGATGGCAGACGTCACCTCTCCTGCCCCTGTACCCAGACCTCCCATCTTTGCTCCCACCCCTGGATTCTGAAGGGGTATCTTGGTCATTCACTGTGTGCTGACAGGGGGCGCCTTTCCGGGTCTCCTCTGTCCTGGCTGCCAGCCCTCTTAGGCTCCTCCTGCACAAATCATTTCCTGTATAGGAATGGCACAGCTTTTTCAGGTGAAAGCCAGGTGAGCAGTGCTCAGTTTCCACACTGTAGCTCAGGAAGGGACAGCCACGCTCAGGGACACCGTGGCCGTTGAACCCACCTGTTCCAGGAAAGAATAAACACTGATTGCAAAGCTGGCCCATCCCTACATCATTCTGGCAAGATGTTTTCCAGCCAAACCAAAGTCAGCCCCTGCTCAGGGCAGCCACATCCAGGGCCTCTTCCCCCTAACCCAGCGGCAGTTGGCACTCGGTGCGCTGGAGCAGGGGCACAATTTCTAAACCTGGTCTACAGCAGTCTGAAGAAATCAATCGAAGGCATGAGTGCATTCTTCCCCACAAAAGGATTCCCCGTCCAGCTCCCCCAGCACCCTCTGGCGATTCTATTCATAAAAATCTGATTCTGCAGAACTTTTCCACTGCTGAGAGGAAGAGGCCAAAAGGGAGAATGCCAGGTATCCTTTGACCCCACAATGGACAAATTAAAGAAAACATTAAAGTGTGGCAGGAAAAGGCGGGTGGGACCTTCTGCTCGTGGGGCACAGGTGAGGTGCACTCAACCCTGAGATGAGCGGATTCCTCTCTCAGATGGGAAGTGTCAGAAATGGGTCTCCCCTGGCCTCAGAATCGTCTGGCTTTATAACTGCTGTCAGTGATGCATGTATTAATCACAGACATTCACTCAGGGTGACCCTCTTCTAAGCATGTACCATGTGTGTCCACCTGTCCACGTCTTAGGATGCTGGGACATAGCATACTTTCCAGAACGCTAGTATCAATATAACATTAATTCACTCATTTGCTTTACCATGTAAAAACAGCTAGACACTTTCAGCAACTCTGGAAGACATAGCAGCGACATAACATCCAGCCCTCTGTACTGTGGGGTTAGCGTCTTAGATTCCACCAAACATGCAGAGAAATACTTTTTAAAGTAAGTGTCTCTTTCTTGTCATCATCCCTTAAACACTACAGTATGACATCTACGGACAGCGCTCATATCATATTGGGTATCAGGAAGAGATTATTTTAAATATATGGAGGGAGCGCAGAAGGAACTTGAGCATCAGCTGGGGTCCTGGGCCCATCCCCCAGCGAGGGCCTTGGATCCTGAGTGAATCTGCGTGGGGTGGTATGGGAGGGCTCCAGCAGGTGCCTCAAGGCAGAGAAACTGGTTCAGCTCCTGAGCAGCCAGAGGCAGCACAGGCAGGTCCACAGCAGGGCCGTTTGGGAAAGGTGTGCGGTCTACACTCAGAGCTGTGGAAGGGACAGCTGCAACTTTAAACGTGAGTCCCAAACTGGAAAGCGCAGGGCGAACGCTGCAGGTTGAAGGAGTGATCTGTGACCCAGCTGCATCTCAAGTGGGCCGCTCCCAACTACCACCCCTGGGGAGAAGAGAGCTGGCTAACAACAGGGAGGATTCAGGAAACTCCAGGAAGGCAGACAGTGAAACAATACATGGGACAAAAATGAGCAGCCAAGGGGCACCGAGGCCAGCTGGGGCACAACTGCCACCCCTGTGAGCAAAGTCGTGGACTTGACCTGCCACGTTCCCTCCAGAAGCATGTCCCGTCTTCCTAGAGTGCGGAGCAGTGATTCTCCACGTCTCACTTCCACACTTTCTAGGTTTGATTTCCTGAAACCTATTCACCTTCATAAGCTATGATCTTGGTGTGGCAGGGCCCTGTGATGATCAGGGAGGGCAGCTGACTGCCTCGGCTTGGCCAGGACGTGGTGCTACACCAGGACCATCCCTAGCGAGCCAGGTGGACGCTGCCTGCACCTGGAGATGACTCGAGTGTGCCTGACAGCCCTGTGACATTAATGCATCGGCCTGCACGAGGGCAGGTCCTTCCCGCACCATAGAGAAGCCTTCCCTAGGCTGGAAGGTAAAGCCCTCCACTGGCTTCCCTTTGCACAGCTGGTGCTTACAGATAGAGCCTCTAACCTGGGCACCAACACTCTATGCAGACCCTGTTGGTACATCGAGGCTCTGAGTGGGGGAAACTGCAAGAGATGACAGCCATGCTTGACCAGGGCCCTGCAAGAATTCTCCCCTGCGGCCTGGGGACCTCAGCAGCAGAGGTGCAGAGTGAAAACCACTGGCATCCATGAGGGCTTTGTTCCCCTGGTGATCTGGCAAACTTTTAAAAAGGCATGTGTCCTCCTGGCAAGCCGTCAGATGACGTCAGATTAAACACTGTGCCATATTTACAGGACACAGTGGTGTGTGTGTCTGAGTACTTGGCCAAAAAGACCACGTCTCCAAACAAATCTGGCCGACAGTTAACACTGCTCTAAAACAGCAAAATGCGAGGCATCAAGAGGAAGAGGAAGTCAGGCGAACTGTGCAAACATCCACCTATTTAACTGCACACAAGCTCGTAGAGGAGCTGGAATAAGAGGGAGTCAAAGAAAAACTCCTTATTATCGTTCACATTTCTGCTTCCTGCAGAAAGGGGTCATGGTACCTGTAGTCCAGGGTGGTGTCAAATGAAGAGAAAGGAAAACAACGACATCACCCTGTTACAGCCACCACCTGTATCCCCATGCAGTGCATGACCTTGTCTAATCCTCCAAACAACCCGGGAGGGCAGACAGTATCAGCCCTGGCTGCAAGGCAGCAGAGGCTTGGTGAGGCCCGGAACCTGCTTGTGGCAATCAGCTCCTAAATGACACTCAGTTTTAAACCCAGGTCCGTCTGTCTCCAAACAACCCATATGTTCTAAGAAGCTATGACTCACCAGATACGGTGATCAGGAGCCAGGGCACTCAAGGATAAATGGAGAGAACCTACTGTGGGCCCTCAGAAGCACCCTGCTCCCCACCAATACAACTTCTGAGCACTTAACTGGAGCCAGACCGTGGGCCACGTTTCCCATTCATTACCTGTGCCAGGAGTTGGAGCTGAACCTCAACGGAAGACGTGACAAGGATGACAGAGACTACAGAAAGCACAGTCAGAGCAGGAGGAGAGCAAGCCATCGTGTATCCCATGCTGTGTGCCTGCCCTACTGTTCCATGCCTACTGTAAGCCTCTGAAGGAGGGACTGTTATCAGCCTCCTGCTATGGAGGCCAAGCCACTCCAGGAGGAGCCGGACTCCCACCCGGGCAGGGTGCGTGTGTAGACAGCATCCCTCCTCATCCTGCCTCTGGAACACACAGGGGCTTGCCAGTGAGGATTTGTCTGGCTAACAGCCTCAGTAGGACCAGTCAGGGTTAGGTGTGGAGGGAAGATGGCTCGGGTAGGAATCCGAAGGGTCACATCCTCCTAAGAAACAGGGACTTGCGGGCCACTGAACAAAGGAAGTCCTAGAAGCAGGTCTGGCATAAAGCCTGTGCCCAGGCAGACACACCTGCATGGCACAGCCCCTGCGATGATCTCGGAGGCAGCCGGAAGCCCTGGATGAGGCCATTTCCAGTTGGGGTCACTGCTCTAGGGTCTAGTTAAAGGACAGGTGTGCTGCTGCTTATAGAAAGCTGGAGATCCAGGTTTTGCGAAGTGGTCTGAGGCAGCCCCTCATCCCATGCACAGCTGTCCCCAGGGAGAAACATACCTGGGCACAGACCCCCAGAGTGTCCCACTGACCCTGTTGGTGGCAGATGCTGGAGGCCAACCCTGGCCAAGGCTGCAATGGAGACTGGAGGTGCCTGCCTCGCCCCTCCTTCGTCCCACAGCAGAAGAGTTGGATCCTGTTTGAGTAGGTCTGGGTGGTCAAGGCCGGGTCAAATGGGAATCCCAGCTTCAAGGAAGCCAGAGAGGGCATAGGGCACCTGGCTCCCATCGCAGTAAGCATCTGCCTCCCTCCCAGATGGTGGCCATTCAAGTTTACTGACAAGGAATCAAACTGGGAAAGCTATATTCTTGGAAGCAACAAAGTAAGAAGAAATAAATTCACAGGACAGGTATCAGCTTTCTAGGTTCCAAAAGTCTGAAACAAAATATCTTTGATTAAAACTAAAAGGTACAGTCTTAAGGCAAATCAATTCTCAGCTATTTGAGGTAACAATCTGAGGTTGGCCTGAAGGTGGGGACATGGGTCACTCCCTTCTCTTAGTTGTTTGGGACTTTAATTTCCATACTAAAAACACTCTCTGGTGAGTTCAACTTCTTGGGCCACTATTTAGTAATGGGGTGAACATATTAAACTGTACGAGTTCTACCATATGTCAGGACAATAAACTCACCTATTTTTCTGAACATTATCATTTTATTCAATGGTCTAAGAATTTATCTCACAGAATAACAAATGTAATTGAAGTGGATTAATAAAACGTGGTGTGTTCACAAACAGAATGTGGTTCAAGAGGAGCTAGCCACGACATGCACGACTCAGGAAAACGTGGTGCTGAGCGAAGAAGCCAGGCACAAAGGCCCTCGTGTCCTGAGCCTGGTCCAGAAGCTGCAAGTTCCTGGAAGGAAAGCAGACTGGTGGCCGCATGGGGTGGGGGGTGTGGAGGAGGGAAATGGGTCCCCGGTTTCCTTTTGAGGAAAGTGCTCTAATACTGATGCTCTATGAATGTGCCAAAAGCAGTGGATATGAACAACAGGGTGAAGCCATTATCAAAACCAAAACAGAAGCACTTGTAGCCAGGGGGCATTAAATGCCAGCCAGTGTTCTAAGTACTCTTTATAGATTGTCTCATTTAACTTCTTGAGAGAAACTTGCACAGTTGGTGCTGTGATCATCCGTGTATTACAGGTAAGGAACCTGGCTACCAAGAGACTGGGTAACTTGCTCAGGTCACATGGTGAGTAGTGAGAGAGCAAAGACTTGGATTTAAACCATGTGGCCTCACAGTCCATATTCTTAACTGTGCACATGTTTGCAGGTGCAGGGAGGAGCCCTGTAGCACCGGTCGCAGCAGGGCACAACCTAAGTGTCCACCAGACGGGACTGTTTAAATGCGTGCTGCTGACAAAGGCAAGGTAAACAAGTGCTGTGTCTGTTTTGCTCTCATCTGCTTTTTTAAAAAAATTAAAAGCTGTGTATACAAGGGTGACAAGTTTCCATTACTTTTTCATGAAAAACCCTGAATACAGCTATCTCTGAGAAGAAGCAGGTGGTGGCAGACACAGTAGGCCTTCCCCTCTGGGTGCCTGTTACTACTCTCTGACTTGATTTAAACCACGAGCATGGTAGCAGCTACTCAATCCCACTTCAGTTTCAAGCAAGCCTTTTCCAGCTCCCACTCCAGATCAGGGCTTCACATGGAATCCCCTCAGCACCACACGCTTGCTGGATCAGCCCCTGGGGGCCCCCGAGGGCTGCTGTCTTGTCATCTCTGTGCTCCTCGGGCTCCGCACTCTGCCCATGATGGGCATGTAGGCTTCTTAGGACAGACGCTGTGCTTGCTTCTTGCCAAACAGCCAGGCACATAAGAAGACCCTTGGTACGTATTTGTACTTTAGAAAAACAAGTAAATGAATTCGGACTGACTGAGACTGGAGGAACAGGGTGCGTCCCCACAGACTGCACTCTGTCTCAGGAGCCACCCTGAGTGGAACCAAGAAGGTGATTTATTCCTTCAATTAAACACATTTCCTTTCATCTAGTCCCAGAGAATTTATAAAGCCGTAATCCTTTCCATCTCAAATGCTTTCATTATCTTCTCCTAATTAATTGAGGTATGTAGATTCATTGATCTAAAACTTCGCAGGCATAAACATCACTCACACAGTGATCCGGCACCACATGGCTAATAGAACAGGTTCATCAGGTTCTACCAGTTTTCAAATTATACATGTTATTAGAAAAAGATTCATTTAATTCTGCACCTAAAAACTACAGCTTATTATACTGACTGCTCCACACATGTACAGCAACTCACTGTTGAATAGCTACTATTAACCAACTTAGGATACAATTAATAAATTGAATTCAGTGGGCTTTGGCATCATACAAAATGTGCTTTATTGTGCTTTGGAGATAAAGAAAAAGAAAAAGATTAAGGAAAGTAAATCATGTGAGTAAAACTTCTAAAGTTGCTACCTTCTAGATCAATACAGAATTCCTTCCCAAGAATATTTACAGATTACGACAGCAGTATTTCACCCAAATAACACATAAAAAAGAAAGGAATAGTAAATTTTTCAGACAAACCAAATAATATATACTGAACAGAAATTGCAATGTGTTCCAATCAGCTATTCAGGAACAGGGGTAACAACAAAGAATCTGAAACACGAATCCGTGTCTAAATCTTGGAGGCTGCGGAAGACAAGTCCCCAGCAGCTCCATGGAACTGCAGTTTTCTGACCTCTTGCTACTGTTTGGATTTTACATTCTGACCCCTGACCGATGACCTGATAATTGAACCCCTCTGAAGCCCTTTTTTAGTGCCCCACTTAGCTGTAGAAACAGGCCCATCAAGGAGGTGCAGGAAACGCAAAGGGCAGCAGTCAGCTACACGAGGCTGGGCAGACGCTGGCTCCGCTGGCACCGTGTCAGGGTGCAGGGGGCCTCTGTGGGCAACACAGCATCTGTTCACCCACCGCATGAGACCCCAAGGAAGGTGGGGGGCAGGTGCCCCAGTGCTGCCCTGGCATCCCGGACAGCCTGCACTGGCTCCTGCCCAGCGGCCTTCACAGTCACTGTCGGCTATGAGCAAGCCTCCCAGGTGGGAGCAGGGACCAGGGGCATCAGATCATTGGTCCCGCTGGGGTTCCCATACTCTTCACAGTCTTGGAGACCAGTTATCAGTCAGGGTTCTCAGGGGAGCCAAGAGGAAGCACAGAAGAGTAGGTTCACTGTGGGAACCGGCTCATGAGGTCACGGAGAAGTTCCTCCACCTGCTGCCTGAAAGCCAGAGGCCCAGGAGAGCCCGTGCGGTGACAGGGTCTGGGTGGAGACCAGGTGTGCTGATGTCCAAGGGCAGGAGGAGGAGGCAAATCTGCCCCATTTTGTTCTGTCAGGCATTGGTGGCTGGATGACACCCCCCATGTGGGGGAGGACAGGCCTTCCTGACTCCATCCACTCCCTCAAATCTCTTCCAGAAACACCCTCACAGACACCCCAGAAACAACACTTCCATCAACTGCTTAGCACAGCGAGCTGACCCTAAAATCAACCACAGAGGTCTGAAAGGGTCTCCGCACTTCTTCCCCACGGCACCGATGCAAAGGCCCTGGACTTCGCCGGGTTTTACAGGGTTTATTGGCTGGACACTGCCCACCCGCAGATCCTGGACCAGATTAACAAATATGCTTAAGTTTTTTCTTTTAAACCTGAGCTTTTCTAGGAAAAGCCAGCTCCTCTTGGACACGGGTACAACTGCGTTTCTGCAAGGACTATCTCTGCATGAACGTTCAGCTTCACCGAGCCCAGCAGGACTCCTCCCTGTCTGTTTCTGCATCTGCTCTGGCCTTCCATGTGAACCCATGTATTCTTTGGTCTTGGCTTAAATTTCTTCTGTCAACGTCTTCATGGAACAAACAAACAAGGCAAGCCTCTCTTGATGTTCAGGTTTTCATCTCAATGCTGGAAACCAGAGAGAACGAATACAGAGGCTTTTTTACCCCTTTCATCAAAAGATGGTCGATAACTAGTCCCTTTTATTCATCTCAAGTCATTTCTTTTCATAATAACCAATGCCATATTATCATAACTACAACTGAGTAGCTTTCTGGCCTTTAATTAAAAGTAGTTTCTGCCATTGAGTTTGTAACCTGGCCAATTACAACATCCGTGTGCCAACTATGAGGAGGCAGCTCTAACTACTGGACAAGCAAGAGGACAGGTGCAGGTGACATGGATGTGACTCTAAATTGGGAGACATGGGGACATGTGGTCTCCTTTATGAACGTGGATGGGAAAAGAACTAGACTTTCGCTAACCTCTGACATCTAGCATTTCCTTCTATTATGAGGTCAGCTGAAATTCACAGCAGTATCAAAGCCCCTGTGACTTTCTCACCAACAGAAACCACACAGCCTTTCCTCCCACATTACAGCTGCTGCACGTACCACAAAAGGTTAGATCACTGCCATTCTGACTCCACGGTAGTGATCAGCCCTGCTCTCAGACTGTTATGCAACAGACAAAGAAGCATGCATATTACTCTATGGAACAAGTTTTAAAATACCTTGGTAACTATTTCAATATTAATTGGTATCCTTGGAAACCTATGTGTTTTATTTTACACATTTGAGAACTCTACTCTGTGATATGGAGCAGGACTTCACCAACCCGACAAAGAGGGCCAAGGCACAAAACTGGTTAAGATGCCCTGACCTGGAACAAAGAGTTAACACTGTTCCAGCAGCCCCTGCTGCTCCCCTGCCATGTCACCATGTGGCAGATGCTAGCAGGGGTGGAAGGAGGATCACATACCTAATCAGAACCAACTTTGCACGTAATGCTCAAATTCCCTAATTAGTAATATTAGGTAAATTAGTGAGAACCACTTTTAATCAGCCTCACAGAAGGGAGGTATTGTCACTGATTGCTTGGTTGCTTTCACGGTGCTCATAATGGATGTGAAGGTGTGAGGAGCCAAGGGGCCTGGCTGATTGCTCTCTGGTTACTGCTCAGCATTGGGCCTGCACAACCTGCTGGAAAGTGAGCCGACAGCCCCAGCCCCACCCCGGAGCTTGGTGATGTTCTCTCTAAGGCATCGGATTCCTGCATGCAAATAACTCCCTTTCTGTTTCTGTATATTGAACTGTACGGTAAATCTGTCTTTAAGTAAAAACTCAAGGCTAATTAAACAGCTGAGGAAATGAATGTGAATTAACTGAGCTTCTTAAAAACAAAACAAAACAACAAAAATCCACTGCAGTATGGACAAAAGGGTTTCCACTCAAGGGGAGCTTCTGAGTTGTGGTAGGCAGTTCCAGAACCTACGGCTTTTATGACAGGGACTCAGCCATCATCTGCTGAACAGAGACCACAGAAGGGAGAACCAGTCTGTCCCTGTCCCTGAGAGAGATCCCCCAGGAACCCACAAAGCAAAGCGGCTAGCGTCCATTCAGTGAAGACCGAAGAGTGGATCCCAAACCAGGCCAACCTACTCCCACTTCAGCCTACAGACATAATGCTCAGCCGAGGACGCTCCCAGCCACGCTGCCTAGATTAACTCCAACCCACAGTTATCTCAGGATTATCGCTCTTAGTTATGACCAGGAGACAGGATGGACCAGCTATGAGTTCCCATCCATGGAATGCAACACAGTGATTAGAAGCCTGACATAAAAAGATTTTCTAGACAGAGGAAAGGGGGAGGAAGCAAGCCACAGAAGAGTGTGTACAGTGTGATCACATTTGCATTTAAGAAGAGTGTGCTTACATCCATGCACACTTGTAACTATGGAGACCATGGCGGGGAAGTTCAAGGTTCCTTCTTAGAGGAAGATTTTAAATCTTTCCAAAGATAGTCCTTTCATTTGTTGCTAGACTAATTAAAAAAACTAATGATAATAAAATGACCCATACGTGCTTCAGCTGGAGAACAGAAAACAACAACAAAACCCGACTTCATGTTTGCGTGTACTCAATTCTTCTCTTTTTAAGAAATGTATCTGTTGAACAATCAAACATGCTTCCAATGAAACAATATATTTATATTGAGAAAATTCTAGGTGAGGTGCAGATTTTGTATAAGTCACTGACATAGCATAAGCCTTTGCAACAGTGTCGGGTCCAAAGCAGGTGCCGAATATGACTTATTAAATGAACATGTCGATCCATTCATTTATTTAGTCCAGAAATCTGTAATCTGTGCCTACCATGTGCTGGCTACTTGCTATGGATCATGGGAAACACACAATTTATTTGACCTGCACCCACTGAATGCCTACCATGTGCCCAACAGGTCTGTCTGTCTCCGTCTCTCTTCTACTTACACGCACGCTCGCACACACACCCAGAGCTTGGGGTAAGGAGAACTTGACAAGGTGGAGGCATGAGATAAGACCCTTTGCAGACCAGAGTCTTCATCCTGACTTTGGTTTTCAAATTATGCCTCTAAGGCTTTGCTTATCAGAGTCTGTCTTGTACCAGAATTACATTCATGTGTCTGTGCCTGTCCATCCCCAGCTCCCTGGACTGTGGGAATCACAGGAGGACAAATGATTCTGTTCTTTGCCTGAAGCCCATCATACCAAAGCATTCCATCTTTGCTCAATAGCTGTATTTCTCAATTCTACACATTCATCCCAGAGATGGCCAAGTGGGGAAGGAGTCTTCATTATCGGGACTTTGGCCCAGTCCTTCACACCTAATTTAAGGTGAAGGTCACCAGATAAAACCTAACTTTGTAGGTCTCACCCGGGCCTTTTTCCTGGTGGAAAAGCACAATTGCATTTACCAGCAGTTCCTTTACATTCCCATAGTGCCTGCCACTCTGTGTTAACCACGAGCCCTGGTCTGGCTTCCCCTCATCTCCGGCTTCAGCAGCTGTACCTGCAGAAGCCCAGCCTTTTTGTACCTTGAAGTTAAGACTTCTCCACACAAGTGGATTATTCTGCCATAGCAGATATCACCTTTGTGCAGGCACCCTCTCCTTCAATTTTTTTCCCATTTAAAACATTTTTTTAAAATTTATTTTAAATTTTATTGAGTTGTTATACAATCATAAATGCAAATGTAGTAACAATGATATGCCCCTGAACCTAATCCAGAATCACTCCCAATGTCACCCAATACCCTCAGTCTCTTGACTCTTGTATATATCCCCCATAACATACATACACACACATATATGTATATATATATATAAAAGATTGTGCATTTTCCAGAATTAAATGATTGCATAGGTATTATTTGGCTTCTGGGGGGAATAAAGAAAATCATTTCTGAATTTGATTCCATTTTCATATGGAGTCACACTGATCCCAACAGAAATGGTCCAAAAATTTCAACCACAAGACATCTGGGACCATTTTAATTTTGAGACTAAAATGTGGATACCATGCAATGGATATGCAGAAGTTAACTTGGGGATGGCATTAAATCTGAATGAGGAGAAGGCTCTGCTTCGAGTGATGAAAGGTTTCTTCATCTATAAATCCCCAAGTATCAATTCTGCAGACCTATAAATTCTTATCCAAATCCTCTGGGCCAGATCTCATTTGAAATTGGAGCTTTTCAAACTCTGGAATGGTAATACAGGGCATGGAGTATACATTAAACAACACCTTGAGCTGAAGATCACGCAGCACTCTGTAATGGAGCCCAGAAGTATTTTGCTAGCAAAACATATGAATATTCTCACTATTAGATAAGGACTATAAACAGCCTCACATCAATTCAGAGCAGTTGTACTGCCAACCAAGTTAGTTTCAAATTTAAGGAAAAAATTTTTAATTTCCATAGCTTTCTGAATTTTGGAGTGGATGATAAGGGTCTGTGTTCATGCATCTGACCCAAATCAAAGACCTAATTCTAGCTTCTCTGAACATTCCACACACAGACCCTGTAAACCATGTGTATGTATACCTGTTTTCCAGAATATGCTGCTCATATTCTGCTGTGGACACCCCAAAGCAGCGTGCACCCTGCTTTAGTTATACAAGCTGCTTAAGAAGTAAAACAAAACCTACAAATTAAAAGCATTTCCTTTGAAAGTTGAGCATAAGACTAAAAGCATGCTTCTCTTGCTAAATACCATCATCTTCACTACTGGCATACACACATAAATTATATATACTACACTGAAAAACAAAAAATACAGGGCCTCTGCTTTTCAATCTAGTAAGTGCTTCCCAAACCTTATTATCCACAAGCTTCATCTGAGGATGTCATGAAGATGCTGATTCTGACCTGCTCGTTCTGGGTGGGGCAGAGATTCTGCTATTACTCTGGGGCTACCTTTTGAGTAGTAAGTCTGCATGAGGTTTGGAAATAGATGAACTTGAGTCCACCACTTATAGGGTGAGTGGCCTTGGGAAGGGTACTTTGCTGCTCTGAGCCAGGTTCCCCACCAGTTAAAATGCAAACAACAATGATGTCTCCTTGGGGGGTCTTTCACAGGTAGGTGAGCATGCTGAATGGACCCTGAGCTCCATCCATCCGGTGGTAGGCTGAATGATGCCCCCCAGATGTCCATACCCCAATTCCCAGAACATGTTGACACATTATCTTACAAGGCAAAAGGGAATTTGCAGACGTGATTAGGGATCTTGAGATGTACAAATTATCCTGGGCTATCTGGGTGGCCCAAGGTGATCACAAGAGTCTACACAATAAAGACAATATGAGAGGACAGAGCAGAGGTCACAGGAGAAAAGGGATGGAGCTGCAGGCTCCGAGAGAGCCATGGAATGTAGGTAGCCTCCAGATGCTGAGAGCTCTGGGAGGAACACAGCCTGCAGATTCATGTTGTGCTCCAGGCCTCCTGAGGTGTATGAGAATCAATGTGTATTGTTTTAAGCCACCAATGCTGTGGTCACCGGTTACAGCAGCTACAGGAGATAAAGACATCATCTTCTGGAGTGAGGCTAATGCAGGCTTTCCTCCTCTGTAGAGCAGAACCACACTGTAACCCAAAACTAAAGCAGTCCTTGTCACCCAAACAGGTCGGCTCATCAAGAATTCTTCAAGGAAACTACAGGAAGGGGAGAATCTGTCCCATGTTATCCATTTGCTTTCACTATTGCAAATTTTGATAAACAGGAATGGAAACCTGTATTAGTAACAATTTTTTTTTAAGAGAGAAGGACAGTGAGAGAAAGAGAGAATTAATTTTAGTTAGTTTTTCATGTGGCTTTCATTGCTCTGAGACTTTGCTGTGTATGTGGTGCTGGAGTTCGAACTCACGTACTCATGCATGCCAGGCAAGCCACATAACCGCTGAGCCCCGCTCCAGCCCCAGTAACAAATTCCTGAAGGCTCACAGGAAATCTCCTGCTGCCTAACTGTGCCCTCACATTCTGATTTGTCAGCGCCACATGTAATTGCTGGAACCTAATGAGGCTCCTGGGGACATTATCAGTGAGTCAATGCCTCAATGTCAGGAGCACTGACGACGTAACCCTGGGCTTTAGAGCGAAGGACTGAAAATCCATGGGCTCCATATTTATACGAATCTTCATTTGCTACTTTTAATATGACTCAGCTTGTACAGAAGCTTTATAAAACAAAACAAAAAAATCTAAATAACAAAGATGTCTGCAAAATGAAAGCATGTGTTCAAAATAAAATGGACTTTCAAAATGAAGAAGGTGGCACTCCTCAGGGTTCTCCCTGTGGGCTCAGCACCCAGGGCTCACTTACCACCCTGCTCTTGAGCTTCCCCTGCTGGACTGTGGGCTGCACACAAGGACCTGGCCTCTCACTTATACTGTCATAGCCACAGCATCCCCTGCTGTAACTGGCACTTACTCTGTGCACAATCGTGTTTGTGGGTAAGTGAATGCTATGATGGAAAACATATTATGACTTGCATTTTATTTAGTTGTTCATGTGACTTTCATTACTCCGGCACTTGTTGTGTATGTGGTGCTGGGGTTCGAACCCGTGTCCGTGTGCATGCCAGGCAAGCATCAGAACCACTAAGCTGCTGCTCCAGCCCCCTTATGACTTGCATTTTAAAAGAACCCTATTCTGAAAGTTCATTTGCTTCATTTTGAACTTAAATCTACTCAGCCTAAGACATTATTTATGGTAGAATTCAGGCATGCTTTCTGATTTTAGTTGCCTATTAATATATGCATTGATAATTAGTAATGTGCTAAGCAGTCAAAGCCAATAATTACTCTTCTAGTATTTACCCCTGCATAGGAGCTAAATGAGAGGGGAGGCACTTACTGCATGTCAAAAAATAGTTTCCTAGTTTTAAAATGTTCGTTTAACTTCAGACCACAATATTCAAAACAATCAAGAGTCCTCTCATTAGTTCAGTTAAAACCCCCAAAGCAGTCTAATCTTCAGAAAAGATTATGCATTCTGTTCCAATGAATGTAGAAGACATCTTTAAAAATTTGTTAGCTTACTAATTAATAAATGGGCAAATGAATTTAAATGAATTAAATTAAATTTCCTCAAAAGAAGAAATACAAATGGCCAACAAATCCAAGAAAAAATATTCAGCTCATTAGCAATTAGGGAAATGCAAATCAAAACTACACTGAGATTTCATCTCACAGCAGTCAGAACAGCAGTCATCAAGAATACAAACAATAATAAATGCTGGAGAAGATGTGGAGAAAAAGGAGCACTTTCTCACTGTTGGTGGGGTATAAATTAGCACAACTGCTATGGAAATCAGCATGGTGGCTGCTCAAAAGACCAGGCAGGGAACCACCATGTGACCCACACATTCCCATGTTTATGGCAGCACAAGTCACTGCAGTCAAACTACGGAATCAGCCTAGGTGTCCATCAATAGATGGATGGATAAAGAACATGTGGTATATAGACACTTTTTTTTCCTCTTTTTCAATAGGGACAGTGAGAAAGAGAGAAAGAAAGAATCAATTGTATTTATTTTTTCATGTGGCTTTTTCCCTGACATTTCATTGTATATGTGGTGCTGGAGTTCCAACCCACATCCTTGCACATGCCAGGCAAGTGCTATAATCACTGGGCCACCACTCCAATCCCACAATGGAATTTTATTTAGCCATAAAGTGTCATTTGCAGGAAAATGAATGGAACTAGAGACCATCAATGTTAAGCAAAATAAGCCAAACTCAGAAGTAAGGATCACATGTCTTCTCTCATACGCGGAAGCTGGAGAGGAAAAAGGAAAAGAAAGGTGGGGGTGGATCTTCTAAAAATCAAAGGAAAGGGTTGGGGATTTAGCTCAGTGGCACAGCACTTGCCTAGCATGCGCAAGGCCCCAAGTTTGGTCCTCAGCCCTAAAAAAATAAAAAAATAAAAATCAAAGGGAGCTCAGCAGAATAGAGAGGCCAGGGGCCGGGAGGTGGTGACGCACGGAGGAGGGAATTGGTCAAATCATACTGCTATATTGTGTACAAGTATGAGTATGTAACTACAGGGCTGGCAGTTACAGCGTTTGCCTTGCATGTGCAAGTACGTGAGTTTGAACCCCAGCACCATGTACACAACGAAGTCTCGGAGCAACGAAAGCCACGTAAAAAAACTAAACAAAATCGATTCTCTCTTTTTCTCTTTCTCTCATTGTCCCTCTCTCTATAAAAAGAAAATGTGTAACAACAAATTCCATCAATATGTACAACTATAATACAGTGATAAAAATGTGGAAAAAATAATAAATAATTTGCCAGTTCACATTTGTAAGGTCTTCTGATCAAGTGGTAGGACTGATCATAAAAAGAATGAGTTTTAATTTACTTATGTTCAATATATTCTAAGAAGCAATGTAATTGCATGGAAAGCTTTTATTTTAAATCTGATTTTGAAATATGACTGAATACATTAACATAACTCAGAATAAATCCGTAAACATCTATAAGAACATGCTAATGTAATTCCAGTAAGTCTCATAATATTCTGTTTTTAAAGAAATCACTGGACAGAAAAATGTTAACTTTGGAATATTATATTCAAGTGTGCAGAACTTTGTTCACTGTGTGTCCAGACTGATGGCACAAGCTGACATGCACGTATGACCACAGAATCCCAAAGAAACCGCCTAGCTGCAAATCAGACCATTGGAAGCAACACCAATCCATTCAATGAACTACCACATCACCTTGGTTTACCTGGGGAAACTCGATCCTCTGCGATTTCTCGCTCCTTCAGAAGCTTGAGTGGAGCAGTCCCTTCAATGCTGTATGATTTTTAGCACCCACGAGCCCTTGGCCATGCGTTGCCCAGTATGGTCAAGTTTACAAGCAGCTAAGGTTTTAGCTCTCTGCAAACTCAGGGCTGTCCTTGCAAACACCTATTCTATACAGAGCTGGTGGGATGCTCACCTCTGCAGAGGTATGGAGCAGCTGTCCCATGCTATCACAGCTCCAGACTGTCAGAGGTTTCAAATTCCTGCTGCTTCAATGGGATTCTGGCTCAGAAACTGAGGCCTTAAGGAAGGGGTGGTTTGTCTGTGTTCACCCGATGATGTCCCCAGTTTCTACCTGGTGGAGTCAATGGCATGGGCAGGTATACACATGACTTGATGCAAAATCCAAGGGAGCAGAGAATGAGGGGATGCCTGAGGGTCCTCCCTGCTGGCTGTACACCTGGGACACTAGAGAGGATGGTTCTGGCTGCCTTTTTCCATTCTCACATCTTTACTCTGGCTTATGTTTGGAGAGACGGGCTGTCAGACAAGAGAGCATTGATTGGGAAGACTGAATGGATCCAGGCTTCCTGCAGAGGACTTTGGCATCAAGGGCAGTCAGAAACCATGGAGGGACCTGGGGACCCAGGGTAGAGGTTCCAGGTGAAGTGAGCCAGAAGTGAGTATCCAGAGGTCATCTCTGCTCCTCTAAGCAGGGGCAGGGACTCAGGAAAGAGCAGAGGTCCTGGAAGCCAGCTCTGCCTCCCTGATGGCCAGGGACACCTTCTATTTGCTATATTTGCTCACTGAGCTTCAGGCCTGTCTGAGAGAGAAGACTATTGGAGTAGAAAAACATAAAAAGCAAAGGAGTTCTAGAAGGCATCTGTTATTTTCAAACGCTCAGCGTTTTAGTTTCTTTAGAGAAACCATCCTATTCTTTAGAACACGGTTATAGTGGAGCTGACCTCACACCCTGGCTTCAGGGTACCATGTGAAGTCTGGTCTCTGGTTAAACCACCAAAAATAAGGCACTTTCTGCTGGTATTTCTGTAAAAAAAAACTTAGAGCTTCCGAGAGCCACTACACAGAGAAGCTCCATGCAAATGAAGGTAACTCAGAGGAAAGCAGAGCTTTTTCCACACCCAGGGAACAACCTTCGGGCACCTAGATCCAGCTTACAGGAATCCCAGTCTGCCCCTGGGCTTTACACTCCCATAAGGCAACCGTACAACAACATGAACTAAGTTAGGATGAATTTTTCAAACTTGCAACAGAAAAAGTACCAACAAATACAGGAGAAATAAAAGAGTAAGAAGAGGGGAGAGAAAGGAGATTACACTTATGGTAGGATATCTGGAAGTTCAGGTTTGTCCCTGGAAGTTTGGGAATGTGATGGCGGGGGGGTCTGTTCCATTTTTCATATTAAGCTCAGATCATCAGGACTGTAGTGCTGCCTAATTACTGTGATTAATCTTACCAGATTCCAGATTCTAAATATAAAATGAGTATGCATTTTGTGAAGTTCACCGATACTGCAACAATCTCCAGGAGAAGCAATGGGCCATTACAGAAGAGAGATGTCTTTGGGAGGAAACTGTTTCTTTTCCTGCCCACACGTGATCACAACTGGCTGAAGGAAAAAATGGCCCCTGTCTTACCTGGCATGGCGTGGACGAGGTCGCCACAGAGAACGAAGAATCTGGGTTTGGGGTTCAGTTTGTTGATGGCCCGAATGGCTTGCTCTGTGAGACGGATCTCCTGGTCCCACTCATCACCGCTGCTGTCACAGTCCCCAGTGGACCAGGCCTTCATCAGTCCAAACTGTGGATCTGCACCCTGGATGAAGTAGAATGGGCCATTCCATTCCTTTTCCTTTTCTTAAAAAACAAAATAAAATAAAAAAAGGAGGTGGGGAGAGAAATGATATAGAATCTGTCAGGGAAGGCATCCAGGTTACCATGCAAATGAATACAACATTTTTCTTAAATTAAGTAGGTCATTTTAATAAGCTACTGTTCAAACATGCTATTTTCCTGTCATAGTCTGGAGGATTTGATTTGTACTAATTATGCCTGGGACCTGGTGATTCCCGAAGGCCATGGGAAGCCACATGGACTGCTAGAGCCATGCAAGCAAGCTGTTTGTTGAAAAGCCAAGCAGCCAGAATGAAGCACAGAGTTGCAAGGGCACCGTGCAGATCTGATGCTCGGTAACAGAGTTCTAATTAGGACTAAAAACACCCTAAACTGAATGCTGCCAGAAGTATTATATTTAAATTACTAGGTGAAGCGCTTACGCGTCCTTTCTGCCAGGCTTAATGGCACCATTTGCGCTGTTTTGGGATGCGACAGAATTTTAATTATAAAACTTGGCGCTGGAAGCTCTGGTTATCTGGTGGGAAATGTGGGGCCAGAATGGAATCTTGAAATAAGTCAATGAGAAAAAGAAGAAAAATCAATGCTAATGTTTCAAAGGCAGTGTGAGGTGGTCGCCAGTGCAGCATGAGGCTGGGTGTGTGGAAGGAAGGGATTTCGTACTTTTTTCCCCTCAGACTGAAGAGCTAAAACTGATTTGAAAATGTGTATATTTAAGACACACAGCGTGATGTCCTGACTTACGTGTGCAATGACTACCGCAATCAAGCTCATTAACAGTCATCGCCTCCCTTTCCTTCTGCGTGTGTATGGAGAGAAAACCCGAGATCTACTCTCCTAGCAAGTTCTGACTATGCAACACCTTACACACACCATGCTATACGTTAGGTTTCTGGCAAATGTTCATCTTAAAAAAATTTTTAATTGATGTTAGGTTGATTTCAGGCGGCTGGATGGGGGCAGGCATCAGGCATACCGTGCACGCGAAGGGCGAAAGAACAACCAACCAGACGCTGGCAGATAAACACAATCGCCGATGATTAACGGAGTCCCCAGCCAATCCCTGAGGGACAAGACCCCCAAACTTCCCCTGCCCACCCCAGACTATAAAGTTGCTGCCCAGCTGGGGCTGCATGCCGCTTACCCTGCCCACCCTCACTCTGATGGACTGATTCCCAACAAAAGGATGCTCAGCCGCTTTTAGGTCTGACTCCTTACTGAACACCTGTGCCTGAACTTACATTTGGTGCCGAAACAAGGGAGGGTTTTGGGGCCTCCCCCACTGGGGTTGAGGTCCACCTCTCCCACAGATGAACCAGGAAGCTCCTGGTTTGTTTCCCTCATCCAGCCTGTCTGTAAGTCACCTGCCCACCACAGACCCCTCCGCCTGTTCTGTTCAGGACCCAGGCAGACTGTGGAGACATTCTGGTCTCTGGCTAGTTCCACTCCTTCTGTTACGGGCCCCCACAGTCTGAGGACACATCCTGGCCTTGGCCAGCCCACCCGTTCCTTAGGTGAGTGAGCACAATCAGAAGCTGGACACCTCCTTCTGCTCCTGTCTACCCCTGAGTAATACTGAAAGGCCATGCGAAACACTAATTCCTGTCTGTACTTTCAAATCCTCACTGATTTGGGCAATTACTGTCACCAGACAGGGAAATGATCAAAAATGCCATATGTTTAGGCCTTTTGGGATTTGCACACTTGTCCCCCGCCCCCTTACTTAGGTCAGTCCTCTTCCTCCTTCTCTCCCTTGGCTACAGTCCCTCCACCCCTTTCTCCTACAGCTATGACTCCTCCTCCTCTTCCAAACCTCCCCCCATTCCCTCTATATCCACCCCAGTCTGTAAGCAACAGAGGGGGCGCAGCCTCCACTGGGTCCCCCTCACAGGTTTCTCCCTAATAACCCTGTGTTACTGTTGAGCCGCCACTTCCCTCTTTATCTCCTTCATTTTTTCGTCTCTTTTCTTACATAAATGGTGCCAAAACCTGAAAACGGGCAGACGGAGTACTTTGCCCCTCCCTCCCACTCTCTTCCTTTCAATTCTGCCTTACTCTTTACTTCTCCTTCCTTCAAGATGTGAGATTCAGAGCACCCTCCAAGTCATTACAGCTAAACGGCAGCCGGAACACGACCCGAAATCAGCCCCCTCCAGGGGTGAGATTTTTGCAGCCTCGTTGCTATGCAAATGGAGCAAGAGCTTTTCTGAGCTCTTTACTGGTGTCCTCTGGAAACCTCATTCTTGTCTTTACTTTTGCGGCTCTCCCAGACCTCCAGATCACAGATCCATTCTCCATTTGGTTCCTACATGCAACACCGGTCAATCAAATCGCCGTAGAGGGAAGACCGAAAGTTTCTTGCAGAGGCTAGAAACTCCCGCCAGACCTCGGGGGTCCTCATCTTGGGACCGGAGTTGGGGACACCGCTCTTCCCAGGTGCATTACTTCTTGCACTCTGGGTGGCATGAAGCAAACAGAGGACACTTTATTTTCTCTTGTCACCTCCATCACACCTCTCCATTACCCAATGGCCTGAATTTGGAATTCAGGACCTTTGATCCAAAAAAAAAACCAACAAAAAAACAAAAAAAACCCAGATCTTATTAACTTCCTACAACAAAATGGCAAATGGTCTGAACCATGACTGATGTTTCAAGGTTCCCACAAAGGGTGGCTTCTCTGGGCCTTCCCTTGACCTCCACTGATATATACACACATTCCCTCTTTCTCTCTCCTCCCTCCCTCTCTCTCCCTTCCTCTCCCCCTCCCCCTCTATCCACCACTTCTCCCTCTGGTGGCTGCAGTAAGGACCATTCACATTGCGGAACATCACATCCACCACCAGCCATAACCTACTGGGTAAGCGACTCCCTCTGACTCTTCCAGATTCCTGGCTTTCCCTCTACCAGAGTCCTTAGGGGCCCTCCTCAATCCATCTTATCTAGCATGGGCCAGATCCAACCAAAGCTTCCATGAGACACCCTCATGAGGTACCTTCCCAAACATATCCAGACCCTGGGTCTCTAAGACACAGTCAAACCTGAAAGACTGATATTCTTCTGTAATATTGCTTGGCCCTAATAAAAAGCTGGACAATAACACTCACTGGCCTAAAAATGGCACATTTGACTCCCAAATTCTCAGAGATCTTAAGAGCTCTCCACCACAATGGCAAATGGTCCAAGGTTCCCTGTGTCCAGGCCTCCACTCCAGGCCTGATACCTCTACTCCAGATCCCCTCTCTGCCCTAACCACACAACTTTTCAAAGAAAAACCCTTCAAGGGACCGCGCTCTTGGGACCCCTCCCTCTTTGGAATTCTGCTTCCTTTCTGTTAATTTAAATCCTGTTACTTTGCTGTATCTGATTCTGTGTCCATGGATTTCACTCCTCCAATTTATAAAACAGGACCTACCCAGCCACGCTGTGTTACATTTACAGGGATTTACCCAAGATCTTCAGAAGCATGAGTAAAATGAACAATTGCTCTATCACTTTTCTTCCAGAAGTTCTCTACTCCGTTTTATAAACTCTATCAAAAATACTGGGACCCTGTCAGCCACAGAGCTGCCAGACCCAAGATTCAGGTGAAAGGCTTTCGAAAATAAGACTTATCAATTGCTCTCTTATTTGGCGAAAGAATGTTAACCTGATCTTCAGTTTCATTCATGGCAATCCATTCAATCAAGAAACTGAGGTCTCTCTTAGTAGCACCCCAAACTAATAAGTGCTCTCTTATAATATTGTATCTGATGTAGAAGGGCCACACTACTATTTAAAAGCCTAACTTATATCTGTTTGCTTTGACTAAAAGTCTTTTTCTGATCATTAACACTGTTTATTCAGAGAGGTCCCTAAATTATGACACGCCATCACTTACAGGACAGATAAGATATACTAACTTCAAGCACTTACTGACACTAATTCAACAAAAGGGGTAACTATAAAGCTATAACATAGTATTCCCACTTTAAGACTGATGAAACTGGCCTGCGGGTGTTTAACACTAAATCCCAAAGACCAAAGTTAAGATAGTTAAAGTGTTAAGGAAAATAGTCAATATTTTGGCCCTTGCCTATTTGGTCAGCCAAAACTCAGGGGACAATGGAACTTCTCTATAGGCTTGGCAACTCTGGGTGACCCTAGAGAACAGAAAGCCACCTAGTGTGTATGTTACAAAGACAGGAAGGTCATTGGGCAGGAAGATGTCCCTGATGCTTCCAAGAGAAGGCACATGTGGTCAGCAAGATCCTGATCTATCCTGGCAGATGGCACAACTGGTAAAAGAGCCAAAAGGCTTTTCACAAGTTCCTCAAGAATGACCCTGGCCAATCTCAACTGACTTGTAGCAAGGGACAGGAACAAGATCAGTTTTGATCAAGTTGGTCTTAAACACCTGGCAGGAGAGTATATCCAAAGCTCAGTCCTACATGGACATTTAGCAACAGAGACAATGGCTCTTTAAAAAAAAAACCAAACAAACATTACTTGGGATGCATGCTAATTAGTTCTCTCAAAGGTAAATAAAACTGGGAGGTTACACAGCCAAAGGAAATAACTCTACCAGACAGAAGTTAACGCTAAAGAGTAAACTGTTTTACAGAATCACATGGGACTACAGCCCACGGATACGTAAGCCATTTTAAAAGCTAAATGCCACCTTTAGAGGGCTATTTCACAACTCTTCAAAGAACTTTTCTTACTGTACACTTCCTCTACCTCAGTATCTTGCAACCAAACCATACAGGTCCCTTCTTCAGTGTTTGCTTCTCCAGGATTT
>PVKS010020794.1:0-36231 GCA_004027875.1 Aplodontia rufa
ATACCCTACTCTTCATCCCCAACTCCCTGAGTGAAAAGGAGGGCCTGGCATTTTCTTAGTTCCCACCTCAGCTTCTATGTGCCATTCATTTACTGTCATTGTCAAAAATATCTTCTAAGATGCAGCCTACCTGCTCTCCTTCATTTTGGTGTTTTTTTTGTTTTTGTTTTTTAAACCAACCTCAGATCCACTCCAGGTCAAACTTTCCTCTATGACTTCAGCAACTATATCACAGTCCTCTTTAACTCATCACCTGTCCTTGTCATTCATGGCTTGGCATCTTTTCCATAATCCCTTATACCTACCTTAAAGTTCCTTGACTTTCTAAATTCCAAAAAATTTATATTCCATTGTAGCTTAGTCACCAAAAATATAGACACATTTTGGACCTCATCTGTGTATTTAATATTTCTGAACAAAAATTTCCCTGAACTATTTATCTATCCTTGCCCATTCTCCACCTATCATATACATACTTTAATATATCTGGGATTCACTTTTGCTTCATATTTTGACTCCCAGGACCATTGATCTTCCTTATTCATCTGTCATAGTCTAAGGAGTAAAATCTGTGTAAATATGCAGTGAGGTGGGAGGAAGCAATATCCACCCCAGAGCCCAATAGCTTGATCCAGTCTTCTTCAGTCATTTTCCCCCATCACTCACCTAACCTGGAATACATGCCTTATCTTGATAAATATCATCCTTTATTCCAGTTGAAATTCAAATGCTTCATAGGAAACTAAGCACATGGCTCTTTTAATTTGCCAAATTAGTTTTTGATTTTATATATATATATATATATATGTATATATATATATATATATATATATATATATATCCCTTATCACATAAGGCTCTCTAGAGAAACAGAATGAGTACAATATAGTTATAGATATGTATATAAACATATAAATGCATAAAAAGAGAGTTGTTGTGAGGGATTGGCTCACATAATTATGCACGCTGAGAAGACCCATGATCCACAGTCTGTAAGCTGAAGACCTGGAAAACGGCTAGTGAGTGTAGTTCTAATATAAACCCTAAGGTCCAAGAACCAGGAGTCAATGTCTGAAGGCAGCAGAAAATGGATGAGCCACTGAAGCAGAAGGAAAAATAGCATCCTTCCTCTGCCTTTTTGTTCTTGGCCCTCCGTGGATTTGACAATACCCATTCACATTGGGGAAGTGGGTCTCCTTTCCTGGGTCTATTGATTCAAATATTAATCTCCTCCAGAAATATCCTCACAGGAACACCCATTTTTGCCAGCTATCTGGGCATTTATTAACCTATTCAAGCTGACATAGAAAATTAGCAATCATACAACCTAAGTCATTGCTTATTTATTTCATGTATATTAGCCATCATCTCAAAAGAAATCTACATAAAAAGGAACATGATTTCCATTTCTTTGACATTTCCTACAACAAACAACATAATACTGGATACAGTACATGTTTAGTACCTAATAATTATTTCATAAACAAATACATCATGTTTCATTTAACTATAAGAATCCAATAACAGTAATATTCTTCTGCTTATTTTTATCATCTTTTGTGAAGAACTTTGAGGAAACATAAATGTTTCTTGTTGGATAACTCCAGGAAGCCTCCAGGAAAATCCCAGTAGGAATATAAGCCCAGAAAATTACCTCTCAGAGTGGGACCCGTAAGCCATTCCTAGTGGGGTAAGGTTGTTATTAAAGAAACCAGGAGCAAAACCCAAAGAACATCATGCTAACAGCCAAATTTTATTAAATATTTTCTGTAAGCAGCCAGCTAAGTGCTTTGCAACCATTATTTAATGTAAATCCCGCAAATGTATGACTTAGACATTCTATTTCCACTTTACAGATGAGGGAAATAGAGGTTCAGAAGTGGTAAGTGTCTTGTCTAAGGAAACAGCAATTGTCAAAACTAGTATCCAAGCTCATACCTATCTGACTCTAAAGCCTAGTACTTAACTTCATGATTGGAAGAGTATAACTTTGTTCTGTGAATAGTTATTGCTTGTGGAGTCCAAAATTCCTCCTTTTATCTGGTAACACAACTCTTTTTTAGGGAAGAAATTCTCCTCTTCTTGCTGTGTACTTCCATGAAGAAGAAATAATTTCTGTCATCTGCTAACATGACTATACCTCCTTCCCCAGAATAATTAAGCAAGAGAAACATATCCAGCCCAAGCTGAGCCAATAATACCTCATACCCCAGGCCATAATTCAAGTTGCTTCAATTAAAATTCTACCCTGGGGTTAAAAAAAAAAACTAAAGATGAGAATAAGGAGTCTTTTCCCATGATGTATTAAATTTATAAGAATGTAAACCTGAAGTTATATACTGTCATGTCCTTCACCCGGTAAAAGTCTATTGCAGGAGAGAGAAAAGCATCATGGAGATAGGGCTAGGAAGTCAGCCTTTCTGGCATGTGAGCCCTGTCATATTTTTGGCTCTTGATCTTCCCATGATTAGAGGAACATAGTTCATTTGTGATTCTATGACAAAATACCAGAGACTGGTTATTTTATAATAATAGAAAATTATTTCTCACCATTCTGGAGGCTGGGGAATCCAAGACCAAGGCCCCTGTGGGTTCAGTGTCCAGTAAGGACTGCTCTCTGTTTCCAAAATGGTGTCTTACTGCTGCTGCCTCCAGAGAGGACCAATGCTGTGCCTTACATGGCAGAAGGGATGAAAGCACAGAGGACCAATGCTGTGTGAATCCTATGTTATAAAGGCCTTAATCCCATTCATGAGGGAGGAGCCCTCTTGACTTAGTCACTTTTAAAGGTCTCTTTTCTCAGTACTACTGCATCAGAAACTAAACTTGGAGATGAATTTTGGATGGGGACCCTTACATTTGAATCATAGCAGGAATTGACAACTTCCCCATTTTGCTTAGGCAAATTCAGATTGGCTGGCTCTCATTTGCAAAGGAGTCCTAAAAGACTCAGCCCACCTCATGAAATGCCAATGATCAAAAACCAGTAATATTGAAATCTAGAAAATATGTCCAAGATGAAAAAGAAATTATGAAACCAAGGGATGAAAGCAAGAGATTGGAAGTCAGAAATTACCAAAAGTGGGTTAGTAAGAGACAATGGGAATCAAGCCATCTAAGATTAGAGTTTGTTAGACAAAATAAGAATCAATGGGTCAGCTCAGTTCAAAGATATGGGCAGGGGCTGGGGATATGCTCAGTGGTAGAGTGCTTGCTTAGCATGCACAAGCCCCCCACTTCCCAGAAGGCATAGATGGAATAAGAATAATCATAATATCATAATGTAAAATAATTTCTTTTAAGAATTAAGCCAGAAAAAGGCCATCTCCATCTTAAAATAACATTTTCTACTTGTTTTCATCACCAGTTTTTCAATGATAATTAAAAACTAAATGTGAGATCTGGGGACAAAATAAGAGAAAATCAAAGATATTTGAGTATGTAATGTCATATTAGCTGAGAAACGCAAGTTATAGAGAATTAACTCATAGAGGAAAAGGAGCCTTAGTTTTTGGTAGACTTAATTTCACCCAGCTGATGTATTCAGGTTTACATTGGGAGATAATCAATCTTTGACAATGGACCAAGGAGGTATACACCACTTCTAATTATATGGCCATTTTAAAAAAGCTTTCTCACTCTGCATTTACATTTTAAAATATAATTGCATGAGCTTAATTTCCTAACTGTGTTTAACTGGGATCAGTATTAAGCTGCAAGCTCTAAGATGTCATAGTTCATTGGTCCACCTTGTGATTGCGATAGCGGCCAAGGACTTCAGTGCCCTGGCCTCTGGGAGGGAGGGCTGAAGGTTTGGATTGAAGCTTTATTTAGCAAATCCTTTCCATTTTAAACACATAAGCTCCTTGTCCCTGTCAGCAAGTGTCCGAAAGGGGCCTTGTCAACAAATCCCACTAGAGGGAGGCACTACTGGGAGAAGAGTTGGGAGGAGTCTTAGAGCTTCTGCGGCAATCAGGCTGTCACATGTATGTGTGCTTGTAGATGGGCAAAACTGCTTATCAGCTGAACTTGCACTGTGCATTAATACTGCAGAGTCAAGTAAAAATAGCTAAACCATCCATAGCTTCTTGTAGCTTTTGTGATCATGGACCAGAACAAGAATAGTATCCAGTCCAACTCATTGTAGAATTTACCACCAGTACATGTTTGACCAAAGTTTTTTGAGGCCTGCTAATTTAAATGGACTTGTGTGCCTGAGATATAATATGAATTATGTAACACATTCTTTGCTGGCTTTAAAAATTCGGAGGACTTAGGAATTACAGAGAGAGAAAGAGAGAGAGAGACTTATTCAGTGTTTTTTTTTTTAATTCTTTAAGAAAATAGTTGTGCTCCTGTTTAGTCATTTCCCTGGAAACAGACCATGGTGAAATGTTTCTGCCATAAAAGGAACAAATTACCGAGTTCTCTAATCTTATCACTTTTACAGTTGAAAATTACACCAAATTATGAAGCCCATAAAAACGGAATAAGAGAAGGGTCTTAATGAATATATCATTTCTGTTTCAAGGTTTCTTGAAAAATACTGATAGGGATATAAAGTCTATTAAGTGAGAAACTCTACACTTTAAATTGGATACAAATGGTGAACTTGAGAAATGGATTTGAGATGAGAAATGTATTCCTCTTTGTGAACCAAAGTAATGCAGTGATTTCTAATTTCATTACAGCATTGGCTGATTATAATACAGTGTGTTAATTTAATATTATGAGTGATAAGCTGTGCCCTAGTTCTCACTCTGAACTATAATAACCCTAGGTGTATTTGTATCCCCCTTGTCAGACCATGCCTTTGAAAGTGCCTTTGAACCAGCATCGTTGATACCTGTCATGTGTAGCTTCAGTTGCACTGGTTGTGAACCTAACCTGACAAAAGCTGGAAAGAATGTTAGGAATTGCATTCATTCCAGCTAGCAGGTGAAGCCTGGGATTATTTGTGTTTTCAGTGTGGCCTTAGTGTGCAGAGAGTGAACTCTGGATTTCAGACCACCCTCCATGGTTTTATCCTGGGCCATATGCCTGATTCTCCCTAGTTTTCCCACTGACTTCACAGGACCTGTTTGCTATGAACTCTGACATTTTTTCTGTCTTTACAACACATCCTCTAATATCCACTTTTTGCTTATAGTTTTATATTTCAGGACATAACTGCCACTAAGGCCATAGGTACTGAATATAAACCAGTGACAGATGGACACTCAGTGTATCAATCTGAATTTGTTCAAGAAAATAAAGCCACTGCAAGCAGTAGTGGGTATAGATAGATTTCATAAGGAAAATGTATCCCACACACATGGGAAGAGCTGGAGAATATTAATCCGGAAGGCTGAGACTGGAGAATCAGAACACAGTCACAATGTCAGCCTGAAGCTTAGAAATTAGGAAAGAATGGCATCACTTATGGAAAATTTTTGAAACCTCTGTGATTGGTAGGTGAGAGTTTGTGAAGAAGTATGAAACCAATGGGATTGCAATGACTTTCCAAAACCCATTTATTCACCTATAGCTTCCAAATATTATGGAAATTATTCATACTGGAGAACTCTAATCCAGAGCCATACAGGGAAGGAGACTTTAAGAAGCCAATTTCCTAAGGTCTAAAGGGAATTCTCAAGTACCTACCAAACTGACAAGAAACAACCTAGCAAACTCTACCTCTGCCAAATTTTTTAATTTTATTGAACTTCTAAGAAAGGAATATAACCTCACATGGATTTATTATAACACATATATCTTTTAACAAGAAAAGACTGAAGACCCTCTTCCCAAGAGGAGATTCAAGTTATATAAGTCATTTTTGTTATGCCTGGATGATGTTAATACCTCTTTAGCTGAGTTATAATTACACCTTAGAAAGCCTATAATATAAATTCTAAAATATATGTGTAATCATTATATTATAAAAAGAATATGAAACTAAAGATAGGATAAAGAAAAATTTAATCATTAATCTATGAAAATATAACCAAACCAAAATAAAGCAGTGAGCATAAAAATTACTACAACTGGTGATTTGGCCATGATTTGTATTTTTCTTAAGCTTTCTTTAGTCTATTTGTTTGCAGTGAGTGGTTCAGTTGGTTGTAGTTCTTTGCATAGTGTAGTTACCCAAATGTTCCTGAAGGATCTTTGTCATATGTGGTCCTGTCCATAATGAGTATTTGTAGTTTACAACTGTCTTTTACCATAGGATGAGCACTAAGAGACATAGACCCATTTTGCAGTAGCAAACTATTTCCATCTTTAATGAATTGCTGCAACCTTTATAGTGACTCCCTACTGCGCTGGTGGTTCAGTGGCATAGTGTGCCTGCCTGTAGTAGTCAGATGACAGCCGTAATTTGTAGCTCATAGTAATTATAATTAATGTTCACTATCCTGAGGCATTATGATCTTCAAAGCAGCAAGCCCAAGTTGTAACAACGGAAATAAAAAAATTTTAATGGATTGTTAGGGATAGTAATGAGAGGAGTTAGTTCCATTTCTGCTATGAGTTTCCTAAATCCATGGATCTTGGTGAAATAGAATCATAGACTGATTCAGCAGACCTACAGCTCCTTGAGGTCATTTCCCCAGTTCTGCAAAGTTGTTAAGCAGCTAAAATCCTCTGTCTTCAAAACGCCATGCCAACATTATATCAGGCCAGCTGCTCTGGGATGATGGGAAATACGAAGAGACAGGTGAATTCTGAGGACATGAGCCTACCACTGCATCGATTTCACTCTACAATTATTTCCTTGGTTCAAAATAATGTTTGTGTGAAATACACAAAAAATAAGACATTTTTTAAATCCACAGATGGTAATTTTAGCAGAAGTATCCCATGTAGGGAAGGCAAATCAATCAATCTACTACGTATCTTTTTTTTTTTTCAGTAAAAATAAATGACTGAGGGCTGGAGCAGTGGCTCAGTGGTTACGGTGCTTGCCCGGCATGTGCAAGTACATGGGTTGAAACTCCAGGACCACATACACAACTAAGTGTCAGAGCAATGAAAGGCATGTGAAAAACTCAATAAAAATTGATTCTGTCTCTCCCTCTCTCTCTCACTGTCCTTCTCTCTTTAAAAAAAAAAATCATCACCACCAGACAGCTGGTTGGCCCTCCCAGGAAACAGGGCTATACTGGAGAGATCAGTATTGATCTTTGCATTTGGCAGGCTGGCCAGAGGCTGTAGCCAGCTGCCCTAGTGAGTACATGGTCTTCGTTCCTTCTGCTACGACCATTTTGATTATAAGCACATGGGGCAAGGAAAAGTACGGCTGGAGAATGAGACCTGTGGACATCCACATAGGACCATCCTGTTCCTGTGAATATTGAAGGTCTCTTCTGTTGTCTTATGCCTTTGATAAGCATTTAACTGGGACACAAATATCCAAATATTTTGTGTCAATCTGGAGAGTTTTAGTCACATATATCTTTTTCAGATCTCCTTGTAAATTTTTTCTAATTTTGTGCCATCCAACTGCAGAGCTATCTAGATACACTGTTAATCACAGCTCACAAAACAAAATAGGTCCATTCCTTAGCATCAATTTATCTCCAAGCAAAATGACCAACAAGGGGTGTTGCTCCAAGTTTTTCTCTGAGGATTTCCTTCACTACCATTCTTTGGAGTTACCCCTGAATTGAGCCAATGTTTCAGCTGCCCACTTTCAGTCGTGAACAGCATGTAATGCAGAACCATAGCCAAGGAAGCTTTTTATTTTGTTTGTTTGTTTGTTTTGTCCAAGAACTGGTGATAGAGGACTTACCATGAAGCCATAGGTACTGACTGAGGGAAATGAAGTAATGCAAATGGAGTAGGAGCCATAGGAGTCTGAGTCATTTCTTTGCACAAATTGCTAGTACATTCAAGACCTGTTCAGGCCCTGTCTGATGTGTACTACATGTACTTGAGAATGAAGTGCTGTTGTGGATATGCAAATTTATAACTTCTTGAGCCAAGAAATATTTTTAGAAACTAAGGTCACATGGTAACTTGGCAATCAATTATCATATAATTTGTCACTTTTAGGATCCAGGAACAAGCCAAAGACTTCTTCTCAAACAAACAAACAAACACAAGAATACAAAAACAATTTCAATATTCCCGATGTCTGCAGTGTTATTTATTGATAGGGGCCTGTCTACAACTCCATGCAGCATTCCACTCTGTCATGGATGCCTCTATACCATTGGGTCTGTAGTGGCAGAGCAGCTTGGGAATAAGCCTGGACCTGTTATAGAGCCTTCTCTTGCTCTGTACCCCACTGCAAACTGAAAATGTTACTCAGTAAATGGATCAAAGCAGCATAACAAAATGAAGCATCAGTTACCTCAAATTTCAGAGGTACCCTAAGTGTTGCATCTTTTCTTAGTGATTGGAGCCGTATGTTCTTCACTTTGGAGGGAAGATCTCAATCTATCCCATACTACAGAACTCCTAGAAATCTTACACTGAGTCTGTAGGCCTCTGAGTTTTCAGCGAGTCTTAAACTCCTGAATTTTGTGGTCCCACCACCTGCCATGCATGGGCTTTACTGAGGTACACAAGTATCTTATCTTCTTCCTATTCACCAATTCCAATCAACCTGATATCATCAATTCAATGGGTTGGGAAAAAATCCTGTGGAAATGCCTGACGATCATGGTCCCTGAGGACTGGATTATAAAAGAAGTTTGAGGTAAGGTAACAGTGAAAGTATTGTTGCTCCTACCCTATGAAAGAGAATTTCTCTTTTTCTAATTGTGTTTACTAACAAGTATAGAAAAAAATTCACTAGAGTAATAGTTGAACACCATATATCAGAGGCCGTGTTGATTTGATCCAGGAAAAAATTCACACCTGGTCAATAGCATCAACTGAAGTTGTTAACCTGGTTAATTTATGGTAGTTCACTTTTATTTCACAAATTCATCTTATTTCTGCATAGGCCAAGTTGATAGGTTGAATGGGAAAAGTGGTATCAACTAACATACTTTCATTAAGGTTTTTTTTTAAAGAGAGAGGGACAGAGAGAATCAATTTTCATTTAGTTTTTCATGCGACTTTCATTGTGTTCATGGTGCTGGGATTCGAACTTGCATCCTTGTGCATGCTAGGCAAGCACTGCAACCGTTGAGCCACTGGTCCAGCCCCTCAAGTCTTTGATTTTAGTGGTGAGAGGAGAACTTTCTTACAAGAATACAAGAACACCTGACATTTCACAGATCCAAGAATTAACGTGACAAATCTTAGCATGCTTTTTCCGACTAAGGTTTACAGAACTAAGAATATAGGCTGGAGATCTAATGAATCTATAGTGAGACAGCAATGGGCTAACACACAGCCTTGATGAGTCCTCCTTTGACAATTTGTACTACAGTTGGCATTTGGATCAGTTCAGGATCATTTTCAACTAATCCCTGGAAATTTTGTCTAGTTCTAGTTCCTTTTCCCCAGTACATACTCTGTTCATACACCTTCCTTAGGTAAAGATTAAGGAAGATTTATAGTATAAAGTTTTATAACTGTAGCAGAACCTTTACTCAGAGAGACATGATATATTAGTTTCCTATAGTTGCTATAATAAATTACCACGGATATAATAACAAAATGCCACAGACTTATTTCCTTATAATTGTGGAGGTGATTGGTCTAAAATATGTCTAACTGAACTGAAGTTAAGGTGTTGGTAGGGCTAGCATCCTTTCTGGAGGCTCTAGAGACTCATTTGTTTTCTTGACTTTTCCATCTTCTAGAATCTACTTACATTGGCTCATTGCCCCCTTTTATCTTCACAACCAGCAGTGACCAGTGGAATTTTTTTCATGAAGCCATCTCTTTGGTTCTGAATCTTTTGCTTCAATCTTCCATCATTAAGGAACTCTGTGATTACATTGAATCCGCCCAGATAATTCAGGATAATTTCCTTATTTTAAGGTCAACTGATTAGAAAACTTAATTCCATCTGCAATCTTGATTTCCCCTTTGCTATGTGTCATGATTACAGAGTTTGAGAATTAGGATGCAGTCATATTAGAGGGGCCACCATTTTGTCTACCATATTTGGCCATCTTTTAAAAAGGATTCCAGATCTGAAATTTGACTCATGTCTGAGAATTTGTCGAGGAAACTTGACTATCTATTGTAGTGATTCATGTCATCCTTTTGTCATGAATTCAGGTTTTGGGTTTCATTTATTTGTTCTGCATATACAAATCAAGTATTAGGCAGTACATTATGGTCCTAGGGATCCCTTGATACATTAGTTACCTCCAAAGAACTGTATAGGCCAAACTGTTCTGATTACTTCTTGAACTTGGTCATTGTGCAATTTTATTACCCACTGAATTCAGGAAGTTCATTTCCATGACAACATCTCTTATTTTCTTTGAAGAGCATTGCCACTACAGAGTCTTTCAAGGATGCTAATATTGTCTTCACCAAGTTATTTCTCAAAGTCTTCATGAAATGTATGTGCTATGAACCTTCCAGGTGACTGAACCCTCACACTTGATATAAATAGCTAGTGACTAAGTAACGCATTCATAATAAATCCACATTAGCATTCATATCTTCACAAGTCTATGGACATTCTCTATAGCAGTAATTTTCAACTGGGGCCATCCCGTCCTCCTCTTGGGGACATCTGATAATGCCTAGAGACATTTTTGGTTATCAAAACTTGGCAGAGGTTCTATGCCATTGTGTAGGTAGTTGTTAGGCATACTGCTCATCATCTATAATCTAAACCCTCCTCTAACTCTCAGCAAAGAACATCTGATCATAAGTGCTAATAGTGCCCAAATTGAAAACCATGCTCTAAAGTATACCAAGGGATTTTTGATTTCCTAACTTCATTAGCCAAGGGCCATTTATGGAATCCAGATTTCAACCAACCAATCAAGAAACTACTTGAACTAGTACATTTAGTTCAGAATCTCTAGTTAATACACCAGTAATACATTCTTCAATCCTGGCCTTATATTTTTAAGAACTCTTCTTCTCCATATTTTCCAAGTTTCTGCTGATATAAATTGGCAGAACCTCATACTTCATACATATCCACATGGGTTTTGAGTCATATTGTAGATATAAAATCAATAGAGTTGGTGGGAGTTGCTCTTGAACATCAGCATTCACTTACAGGGAAACTGTCCCTGGATTATTCATTATAGGTTTTGTAGGCAGGAGGTGTCAAACCTTTTACTCAGAGAAGGAAAGACTGCTTCTCTTGGCAAGGAAAGCTCAGGGGAATTTGGAGGTTCCAGATCCTCAGATTAATTAAAATCTCCCTAGATATCTTTTCCCTAATTTTTTAAACCTTGCTATTTTCCAGTCAATGCTCTAAATTTCATATGCAAGGCCCTGCATGGATGTGAATTCAGATTGCACTGATGTTCAGCCACCCACAGGATAATACTTTGGATTTGATTATTTAAAATTTCAACTCTGAACATAGAAGTTTTCTGATTTACTTAGTCTTGAGGTGGAATTTTAGAACCCAAAGTGATACCTCCCCTGAATCATCCATTATACTTAGAAGCAACCAATCTATCCCACAGTCTTTATGCACATGATTTCCATTATAATATTCTACAGCACAGCTTACAACTTTGGCTTCTGTAGGTTCTTGACTCCAGATGAACTATGGTAATAACTTAGGGAACTATATTGCCTGTCATGACCCACTGTGGCTATTACTGCTGAAAATGAAGGTTGGTACCTTTAAATCTAATAATGTCAGAAAACCAATACAAAATCCTCATCTATACTTTCCTGTATGCCTGACACTTCGTCTAATTTCAAAAGTTGCACTGGGTTGGTTGGGAAAAAGAGCTAGAATACATAATATGAAAATAAGTGTTTTAACATAGAAATTAGAACTTTCACAAATTGAGAGGATCTGGCTGGGGAGCATTGGAATATGTAGAGTGTTGAAGCTGGACAATTGGAGCTATTTTCACTGTTACAACAGGGTAACAGTGCTATTCCTTAGCACTGGAACATAGAATGCTGCCTCTTGTGGGGGTATCTGTGAACTACTGCAAAGGAAAGAGCTGATGAGGTCTGGAAGCCTGCCGGGAATGACGGCCCGTCTTTCAAATGTAATGGTTTCTGCTTTGCCTCTGCTTTTCAAATTGCATGCAAGTCCTTTATTGGAAAATTCGAACAGGGAAGAGTGCTCTAGCGTTATAGCACTCAGCCTTCAAAAAGACTGGCAGTACCAAGTACACATCAACAAATGTAGCACACTCAATTTTACAATCTTCATGTGTCTCCACTGTCAATCTGCCATCTGTGACAACTCTGGTGTTTCAGTACCTGCTTGTTTGATTTCAATCTGCTCATGAGGATTCTTCCTACCGTTAATGAATTAGCTTCCTAACGTAACTGCTAAGCATTTGATCCCAGGATGTGTTTTAATTTTGCTGGTGAGAACATTACACTGGCTTGGGGAACATGCTTCTGGACTTCTAAGCTGTTAGGCAGAAACTTTTAAGGCAAGCCTCTATGCTTCTGGGGGCTGGAAGTTGGGGAGTTGAGTCATTGAAAGAATGATTGTTAACATTGCTTCAAATTGCTCCTTTGTTTTAGATAAAACCCCTCTAGAGAAAGCTAGCAGAAACCAGCCAAAATTATCCACTCAGACTCAATGTTTTAGGTGAACTAGAGTAAATTTAGCTCATTATAATCTCATTATAATGCTAAATCCTCTGTGCAGGGGACATTCCTATCTGTCATTTCTAAACATGAGATATATAGAGATACATGGTTTTAAGCTGAGCATGCTCGGGAATATGTTCACCTCTACACACAATAGCGAGTCTTTCCAAAATAAAAATTCTTGAGTTTCCTCAATAAAAGCCACTTGCTTTCTTTGTTCAGGAGACACATGACTTTGGAAATTATCTCCAGTACTTTCCTTACTTGTACAAGTAAATAAACCTTTCTTTACTCTTTTATCTGTCTCCTGGTTGTGCTTATTGGCTTTGCACTTCATCAGTAAGCGGCAAACCCATTGTGCTCACTTACAGACTCAGATTAGTTTGTGCATTTGATTTTGGGTTTGGCTTTAACATCTTTGGCCTTTTGAAAACCAAGTCTCTGTGGCATCTGCAGCTAGAAACCACCCTGCTTGCCTTGGCCCCATTTCTCAAACATGGCTTTCTCAGAGATGCTTAGTCTGACTTCCCACAGATCTCATCTACTCTGTCAGATCAGATTGACTGCACTCTCATAACTGCGCTGTGTGAATTTTGTAGTGCATAGCATAGTGCATAATTGTATATTGTACAACTATTTGATAATTGTCTCTGTCTCTCAACACTAAGTCCCAAGACGGACTGCGACTCTTTTGCTTACCATTCCCTTCTTTGGCTTGCCATTACGTCACAGTGCCTGACACTTAATAGGTGTTCAGTAAATATTTGATGAGTGTGTTATTTGATAGCATCAAACCGTCTCTTGCAAAGCTGACAGCACGACATAAAGCAGAGAGTGCTAATGGATGGCCAGGAGAGTTCTGTTCTAGTTGCATTTCAGTTAATATATTGTCAGATGACCTTGGGAAGGCGACTTAAACTTCCTGAGTTTCAGTTTATTTGTCTGCAAGTCAAACAGTTGAACTGGAGAGAAGGTCTATTGCAGTTATGAGTCTGTAACTTCTCTGTATGACCAAGCACTATACATTGAATTTTCTTAAAATGGGATGAACATCATATACCTTAATTGAATATGGAAGATGAGGGAGATGAGGATACTGATATGACTCCTAAGGTTTTCACTTTGGGAACTGGTATCTTAATAAATAATAGCAATTACAGTCTGTAGCTTGAGGTAGTGCTTTGATTTGGATCTGGAATGTCCCCCAAAGTTGAGGGCTTGGTCCCCTACGCAGCAATGTTCAGAGGTGAAGAAGTCATTAGATCACTAGGAGTGTGACCTAACCAATGAGGAGTTCATTGCTGAATGAACTGCTGGGAGGTGTGGAAACTGGAGGAGGTGGAACCTAGTTGGAGGGGGCAGGTTCTTGGGGGCCTGCCCTTAGGACTGTATCTTGTCCCCAGCCCCTTCCTCTCTCTCCACCTCCTGGTGAGCAGCTTTCCTCTGCCATGCCCTTCTTCTTGGTGCTCTGCCTCACTCAGGCCCAGAGCAATAGAGACAGCCTTCCAAGGACTGAAACCTCTGACACCAAATTAAATCTTCCCTCCAGTAAAGTTTTTCTTCCGGTATTTTGTCACTGCAATGAAAAGCTGACTAATCCAGGCAAGCATCTTTCTTTGCATTCAGTATTAGCAATATCTTTTTTCTGTTTATTCGTTTATTCATTTGGTCAGTTTTCTGGACTGTACTTACACCTCCATTCTTCGTGGAAGGTGGTAGCATGCCTAAGTGTCAAAGGCCAGAAATCATCTACATCGATTTTTTAAAATGCTGTTTCTCTGCTTGCTGGTCACGTAATCTTGATTAAATAATTACACCTCCGTGAGCCCCAGATTTCTCTTCTATAAAATTAGAGTGAAAATTACTACCCTATAGGATTCTTCTGAGGTTGGAATCAGCTTGTTTTTATGAATATCCAAGCCCAGTGGCTGGAATCCTTAGGCACTTAAAAAAATTGAATTGAATTTACAAATAAGGAAATTGAGGCGAGAGAGAAACTGCGTGCATGTATGTGTACTGCCCAAGCTCTGGAACTACAGCACCTGCTTCTCCAGTCTGCAGACCCCAGGTCTATCTGGAAGTCCAGTGAGAAAGGAAAGATGAGAAATTATGAAAAAGGATCATCCATGTGAATATAAATAGCAGGCATGTAAGTGGCATAAATAGTTCTGAGTATCTAAAATGACACTATGCACCAAGGACAATGGAATTTTTTTTAGTCCTTTAATCTTCTTTAATGTCTATCTTGGAAAACAAGGTAGAACACATTAAGAATTGAGCACAATGAACAGCTTTTTAATACTATCTGACTTTCAAAAAGTTAATTCAAAAGGCAATTGAGTTTTCAATTAATCAATACGCTCACGGAGCACGATTTTGATTGAGAAAGAATGCTTAACGCCGCTTTTCCCACTCTTGAGCACACAAACCTTTTAAGAAAAGGGTTTTAAAAGTTTCTAGCTATAGTCCATCACATATGTACATTCTTGGGAATTTTTTTGGCTTATATCTAAGGATCTAATTATGCCTGTGTAATCATTGATTACTGGTCATTTATATTTGTTTTATTATTTTTCTATTTTTAATTGAAATGTAATCTTTGTATATCTTTATGGGGTACATTATAGTAATTTTGTGTATGTAAACTATATGTAATAATCAAATCAAGTGAAAAAGCACATCCATCTCTTCATCCATTAATCATTTTTGTGTGTTGGAAATTTTGTACTATTCTAGTCATTTCAAAATATATAATAAATTGTTTTAACCAATAGTGACACCGTTGAAGTTAAGAAAAACCAAAAGCAATTTCTCCACTGTGTGTTTTGCTGCCCCTTATCTGATTTCTTTCAATCCCATGCTCTTCCCAGTCTCTAGTGACCACTATTTCATTTCATTTCATAAGTTTGACTTCTTAGTTTCCACAAATGAGTTAGAACATGGAGTTTTTGTCTTTCTGTGGCTGGCTCATCTAACTTAACATAATGGCCTTTAGCTCCATCTACGTTGCTTAAAATTACAGAATTCATTCTTTTGATGACTGAATAGTATTCCACTGTGTAAATATATCACATCGTCTTTATTCATTCATCTACCAAAAGGCGTGTCCTCTTCTAGATGTTGTGAATAATGCTGCAATAAACATGGCAGTGCACGCATCTTTTTGGTATAATGATTTCATCTCCTTTGGATATATATCCAATAGTAGAATTGTTTGTTTATATGGTAATTCTATTTTTAGTTTTTTAAGGAATCTCTATACTAATTTCCATAATGGATATGCTAATGTACATTCCCAGCAATTTATAAGAGTTCCCTTTGTCTGCACCCATGCCAGCATTTGCTATTTTTGTCCTTTTAATGGTAGTCATCCTATCCGGGATGAGATGATATCAAACTGTGGCTTTGATTGCATTTCTCTGATGATTAGTGATTGAATATTTTTTACATGAACTTGTTGGCCATTTATATATCTGTCATTTAAGAAGTGTAGGGTTTTTTCTTTAGCAATTTTTAAATTGGATTATTCTGATTTTTTTCAGTGTTGAGCATTTTTAATTTCTTATATATTCTTTTGTTGGATGATTAGCTTGCAAAATACTTTCTCCCATTCTGCAGGTTGTCTATTAAGTCCGATGATTATTCACTTTGCTGTCCAGAAGCTTCATAGTTTGATATAATCCAATTTCTCTTTTAACTGTTGTTGTCTGTGCCTTTGAGATCCTATCAAAATGATGTTTGCCTACACTAATGTCTTGAAATGTTTCTCTCATGTCTTGTTTTTAGTAGTTTCATAGTTTCAGGATTAACATTTAGGGCTTTGATCCCCTTTGAGTTGATTTTTGTGTCCATTGAGAAAAGTGATGTAGAGTCATTCTTCTACATATGGGTATCCAATTTGCCAGGACCAATTATTGCAGAGACTGTCTTTATTCCACTATATGTTCTTGATGACTTTGTCAAATATCAGTTGACTGCATGAACATGGATCAAATTCTGGGTTCTCTGCACTGGTTCCGCTGGCCTGTGTGTCTGCTTCTTGTACCAGTACCATGCTTTTTCGTGTAGCTTTGTAGTATGTTTCAAAGTCAGGTATTGTGATACCTCCAGCATTTTTTCTTCCCAGGATCATCTTGTTATTCTGTGTTGTTTGTGGTTCCATATGAATTTTAGGTGTCCCTATCCTAACTTTCTATGACTTTCTATGAAGAAAGTCATTGATATTTTGACGGGAATTGCATTGAATCTATTGATCTCTTAGGTAGTATGGTCATTTTCTCAATATTAGTTCTTCTGATCTAAGAAAATGGAGTATCTTTCCATTGGTGTCCTCTATAATTTCTTTCATTAGTGTTTTAGATTTTTTTTTTTGTACCAGGAATTGAACCCAAAGGTGCTTAACCACTGGGTTAAGCCCTTTTTATATTTTATTTGAGACAGGATCTCATTAAGTTGCTTAGGGCCTTGCCTAGTTGCTGAGGCTGACTTTGAACTTGCCATCCTCCTGCCTCAGACACCTAAGCCACTGGGATTACAGATGTGCACTACCATGCCTGGCTTCATCGGTGTTTAAGAATTTTCACTATAGAGCACTTTCAGTTCCTTGTTTAAATTTATTCCTAAATGTTTAATTTTTGTAGTTACTTTGAATGGGATTGCTCTCTTAATTTTTTTAACACATTGATTCTCAGTGTATAAAAATGCTGTTTTTGTATGTTGATTTTGTATCATGCAATTTATTGAATTCACTGATATGTTCTTACACTTTTCTGATAGATTTTATAGATTTTTCTATGCATAAAATCATTTCACTTGCAGATGTGGATAACCTAACTTCTTATTTTCCAATTTGATTGACCTTTATGTTCTTGTCTAAATACTCTTAATGAGACATCCAGTTGTATATTAAATAGTAGCCATGAAAATGACAATTGCAGTCCTCTCTACATCCCCTCCCCACCAGCAGGACTGCAGCAGATGCCACTTCAAGTTCCGGTGCCATAAGGGCTCATCTCTGTGGAGCCTGGAGACATGTACCTTTGGCAGCCTAGGTCTACTACAAAGTCACACAACTGCCTTTGGAATCACTGCAGCCTATGCTATTGAGGCACTCAGGGACACTGCTGACTTCAAAGATAAGGAAACCACAGAGAAAATGCTTTGGCGTTCCCCTATAACCAAACACGAAACACCCATCCAACTGCCATCCTACTTCCCATCTAAATAAAAAAATCTTTCTCTACAAAGTATACTTCATAAACTTGAAGTGAACATTATGTCAGATGTGCAGACATAAACATAGGGACACAAAAAAGATGAAATCAAGTGATTACTAATTTAATCCAATGTATTTTCCAAGTGCCTGCTTTAATAGAAATTTTAGGTAGTAAGGATGCAAAACCAGAAAGTAGTTTCTTTCCTCAAGATTTTCATAGTCTAGGGGCTGGAGTGGTGGCTCAGCGGTTGCAGTGCTTGCCTGGTATGTGCAAGGACTCATGTTCGAACCCCAGCTCCACATACACAACAAAGTGTTGGACCAGCAAAGGTCATATGAAAAACTAAATAAAATTGTTTCTCTCTCTCTCTCTCTCACTGTCCCTCTTTCTTTAAAAAATTTTTTTTCATAGTCTAGACAAAATAGAAATGACCAAACATAGCACAAAAGTGATTGTTTTAATCACTGCTGTTATTTTATTGTAAAAGCTTCCCTTTAAAATACAACACATAGGGCTGGAGCGGTGACTCAGCAGTTATTGCACTTGCCTGGCATGCACAAGGACACCAGTTAGAACTGCAGCACCACATACACGCAAGGAAGTGCTGGAGCAACAAAAGCCACATGAAAAACTAAATAAAGTTGATTCTCTCTCTCTCTCTCCTTCTCTTTCCCTCTCTCTCTCTCTCTCTCTCTCTCTCTCTGTTTTCCCCCCTCTCACTGTCCCTGCCTCTAAAAATTTTTTAAAAAAACAACAAATATAAATCAGGGTGGGTTCTAAAAGACCATTTCTGAGTCTGTGTTCTTATTACCCTGAAGTGTTGGAAGGGGTTTTAACATGTGTTTTCTTGGACACAGTTCAATCAACTTGAAGTATGACTTGTGCTTTCCAAGTTTTTATTTGTTTATTTATGTACTAGGAATTAAACCAAAGGGCACTTAACCACTGATGGATGCTATCTTATATGATCTTTCCTATCTTTGTATTTTATTGGTTCTTTTTAGTTATACATGAAAATAGAATATACAATGACATAAAGGTATGGAATATAATTTTTTCTAATTCAGTCCCCAGTATTTCCTTTTCCCCTCCCTTCCTCCTACCCCTTTTTTCCTTCCCTATATTCTACTAAGCTTTCTGCTATTTACTCAGGAAAGCTTAGTTTCAATTTGGGGCTTCACCAAGAACTATGGTACATATATACCATGGAGTTTTACTCAGCAATTAGAAACAACATATTGCAGTCTTTGAAGGTAAATGGATGGCTATGGAAGAAATTATGCTGAGTAAAATCAGCATAACCCAGAGAACCAAGGGTCGAATGTCTTCACTCATCTGTGGAGGCTGGAGCCAAACCCTGGCCATTGAGAAATGAGGTGAATTTTCATGTTTTAAATCCAGAAAAAGTGTAATGACATACAACCTAAGGCATTTGTAGAGATGTTTTGGGAAGAGGGAGGGGAAGGGATAAGGGTGGATAATTGGTGGGGGGGGTTGGGGGGTAGATCTAATATACAGAATTTATACACATACTATATTTTTTATTAGAAGCATGTTTGATTGTTCAACATATAAATTCCTTAATAAAAAAAAGAAGGCATATCTGGGACACTCAGCTTTCTTCCACTAGGTGATTTGGTTCTGTAAATAAACTCTTTTTGCATTCTCCTTTTAGCATTAAAAGTTCACGCATGTTATTAAGAATAAAATCTCTCCATAAATATGCAATTACATTTAGAATTTATTTCCTTTTAAAGGGGTTTGTTAAAGAGGATCCTGAAAAATACCAAAGTTGTCATGATGTTTACCACTAAGACAGGGAGAAACAATGAGAATTTGGGAGGAGAAATGGGGAAATGGGCTTCAACTCTACTTCACTCCCAAATCTAAATACATATTAAAATTCAACAGAGCAGGGTGGTAGGAATATATACATTTAAATTATATATTAAACTATAAGCTGCTATGTTTGAAATATTTTATAATATAAATATTTCTGAAAGCTCTCAATTAAAGTAATTATGGTCTTTATATATAATTTAGGATAGTAAGAACTTGAATTCAAGTTCTGCCATGCAATACAGCTGCATTACCTTGGGCATGTTTACTTGACAGTCTTTGCTCCTTTCTATTATAAATTGAGAGAGTTGAACTTAATCCTCAAGTCCCCTTTTGGGCTAGTATTCTACAAATGTAAAACTGAGAACATAGAATGGAATTTGAAACAAGTCACGCTTGGGAAGGTTTAGGCCATGTGCATCATTGTAAACTGATGGGGGCATATGGTAAAACTCCAGTAAACCTGAAGTCCAGTTGAAAAAAAATGTATGCAGGCATTTTTTTCTTTGAGCTTCACTTTTAAGAGAAAACTGCTAACTACCAAAACAAAAACAAACAAAGAAACTCATGTCAATTATTCAATTTTCTCTATTTCAACTTTTAACTTGGAAACTTTAAAATTTCTCTATTTCCAAATAGCATAGGAACTTGGGAAACATGTGAACAAAACTGGGATTCCACAGGACAAGTGCATTGAACTTAGCTTGTTCCCTCCCCCTGGATAGTTTTAACAGTCTTCATACAGTCATTTGACCAATATCTTGCATTGAGACAGGCTTTAAAACTCACATACGTGTAGCTCAGATAACTGGGTAAGAGATGAGGTATGATCAGGAGGGAGTGGCAGGGCCCGCGGCAAACTGTAGCTTGTGCCCTGCAATCAGACAGTCAGCTCTTAGGTCCAGCTGGGTATTCCTGTGTGTCAGTTTGAATCCAATGTTGATAAACTTCTAGTTTTCCAGAAAATACAAACCTGAGATATCTCCCAGTTTTTCTTTTTTAAGAAAGAGGGGACAGTGAGAGAGAGAGAGAGAGAGAAGCAATTTTTATTTAGTTTTTCATGTGACTTTCATTCCTCAGATACTCTGTTGTGTATGTGGTGCTGGGGTTTGAACTCGAGTACCCACGCATGCCAAGCAAGCACTGTAACCATTGAGGCCCCACTCCAGCCCAGCTCCCAGTTTTTATAGGTTGACAACGAATTCAAATCTTCTTTTTTTAAGTGTGTTATCTGTCACATAAAAAACATCAAAGGGCTTAATTTAAGTCATAGTATAAGTATTTTGCTGATTTCTGGACCAAAGTTGATTTTTATCCCAGTTTTTGAGACTTTGAGTAATATTACCATCATATTTAATGGAACTGAGGTTATTTGCTGATAGCTAAGTTATCACTCCACCATACATTTTTTGGTCATTCCAGCTCCTAGTCCACTCTCGTGCTCTTAATATTACCCATATCTCATAGGTAATTTCAATATAGGCATATATGATGCTTTCCCAGTCTGGTTATTCAAACAAACCCTGGATGTCTCATCACAGTGACCTTACTGTGCACGCTACCTCAGCCTGCTCATTCCCCGAGGCAGATTGTAGACCTTGTCAGGGCTGTTAACTGCAATCCAGCCATAATCCCACCCCACCCTCTGAGCACCACCTTCCATCCCTCCAATTTATTCCCCATACTTTGAATGCTAATTCCAACCATTTTGACTCTACAAAGCACCTCTCCCTTTCCGTGCTTCACTATCTCCTCTAGCTTCCCACTCAGCTTAAAAATCTCAAAGTCAATATAGTTACAGCTACTTGTCCATATTCTATTCCTTGCACATCTCTCTTTATCTTACCTGCAGGCAAAATCACTACTCTGGTTAAATCCAAATTTCCCCTGTACCACATCTCAGTTGGAGATACTTACAGGAAAACAGTCAACCATGCTAATGCAAATCACTTTAAGTTCCTGAACAAGAATTGCTTGAATTGCTTCCAGATAATTATCCTATATTCAACTGGTAACCATGGGCAGTACATGGTAATCACTAGTAATAAGAGGTGTTTATTTACAATGGGGAAAAGGAATGATGTCTAAAATCAGGGAGTGGTGAGATTGTGAAGATTCTAAGTGGATGAATTTACAGTATGACTAGAAGGAAAGGTTCTGGGAGGGGGAAGATTAAATCATGCCACCGGTAAGTAAAATGCCTCAACAAGACAGGAGGAAATTATGGGCAAAATGGATAAGCTTCTGAGTGTGGGGGTAGAAGTCAGCATGCCGGAAGTCTGCTAGCTTAATATTCGCTCAGGAGAGTTCTCCACATTTGGCAAAGGACTATAGCAACCAGCAAGGTGGGAAAGTGTTGATGGGCATTGCTGTGTGGCTCTTGATGTGCAGCAGTTCAAACCTCCTATACTCTCAGAGCATCAAAATTGTGAAAAGGCCAACAGATTCTGGGAGAGTCTGTGTGCCCTGGAGAGTGTGCATGTTGTTGGGGGGTTATTTACAGTCTATGCCTATTTTTAATGTACGTGAAACTGATCTATTTTGAAAAAAAGTTACCTAAGCCAACATCCATCAATAAGAAAAAAAATGTGTTACAGTAATAAGACTCAAATCCTGTTTCCCTAAGATTGGAAATTAAGAGAGGTGCTTCTAGTCAGGGCCAGCTTTATGGATATGTAAACTCTGTGGTCACACATAGCCCTCAAATGGTGCTATATGGGGTTTAGTGCTCTGTTGTCATCTTAAAATTATATATATACATATATATATAGTACCAGGAATTGAACCCAGAGCCACTTAACCACTTAGCCACATCCCCAGTCCTTATTTATTTATTTTGAGTCAAGGTCTTGCTAGGTTGCTAGGCCAGCTGTGAACTTGTGATCCTCCTGCTTCAGCCTCCTGAGATGTTCAGATTATAGGTGTCAGATACTTTTTAATCAAGGTGTTTGACATTTTAATTCTGCCCTGGGTCTTGTCAGTTACGTAGCTGGTTCTGGTTCCAAGGCACTGTTGCATCTGGCTGTGTTCTAGGGACTCTTGACTGACAACAGCTGTCAAATCTACTTTGTCCTCAGGAGGGTGCTGTTCCACCTTTAGTGCTCCGCACTGATCTTAGATGCAGATTTTTTGCTGTCATTCAGCAATGCACAGCTAAACATACAGGGGACTGCTTAAGTAAGATTTTAAAGTCTACCCACTTCCAAAGGGAAATTGACAAGGAAATGCAAACAGAAAAGGATGGTGCTTACTGAGCTCTTATCTTGTGCCAGGTGCTATGCTAACTGCAGGGAATTATGCATCTCTTCATCAGTAAAACACCTAATGATATACATTATTATCCCCATTTTACAGATAAAGAAGCTGAGAACCAGAAAGTTTAAATACAAAGGGCAAATAAGTAGTAAGAGGAAAATTTCGAATTTGAGTTCAGTTCTGCCTGCTCACAGAAACCAAGAAAATTTGTTTTTGTTTTAATATAAGAACAAAAATTCTCAAAATAACCATGCAAAACAATGCATAAAAAGGATTTTAAAAGATGTTCCATACTTTACTTCATGTCATTCCAATAACACAAGAAAGTTTCCATGATATGTTTTGTGCTCTCTGAATTCCTCCTCCTAATTAAATGCAAGTTCTTGTATTAATGTCCAGTTCCAATAAACATGCATCTCATTTTGCAGAACAGTCTAGATTTCAAAAATTTGGTCCCATTTTCTTCTCAGTTTCTGTTATGTTCCTTAAGTAATGAGCTTTGGTTTGGGGCTCTGAAAACAGCCACTAACTTGAGACATATGTTTAAACTGGTACAACTAAAACCACCAACTTTCTTTCTCCAACACAACTTTGCGGGTTTGTCTAGCCATCTGTGTCCCTTAGCCACCCATACACACTCGAGTGTCAGATGGAAAAGTTGACTCTCCCATATGCATTAAGTTACAGTGCAAACCACCAAAGCTGACTCTCCTGCAGAAGACACACACCTGTCATTGCAATGGATCCACTTGTTTCAGCATCCACTGGTTCTTCCTTAAAACAGACAAGCCTGAATATTACAGTGAATATGATATTTCCTGTAGGATTTAAAGAGATAAGATATAACAGATCACCCAGTGTGGTGGTGCACGCCTATAATCCCAGAAGCTTGGGAGGCAAAGACAGGAGAATCTCAGGATTCAAAGGCAGCCTCAGCCAGGGCCTAAGTCACTTAGTGAGAACCTGTATAAAAATAAAAAAATTAAAAATGGGCTGGAGATGTGGCTTAGTGGTAGAGTGCAACTTCAATGTTCAATCCCTGGTGCCAAAAATAAAAATAAAAATAAAAAAGAAATAAATTGCAAAAACTGTATATCAAGTTAAGCAAAACTCCCTTAGTTCCCTAGTTTACGAAGAATTGCTGTAAGGAGTGGCTGTTAATTCTTACTCACTGTGGGACTGGAGTGGGGGCTTGGCGGTTATGGTGCTTGCCTGGCACATGCAAATACACGGGTTTGAACCCCAGAACCATGTACTCAACAAAGTGTCAGAGCAACGAAAGCCACATGAAAAACTAAATAAAGTTGATTCCCTCCTTCTCTCTCTCCCTCTCACTGTCCCTCTTTCTAAAAAAAAAAAAAAAAAATCTTATTCACCGAGCTTTCCCATATCTCTGAGAGCCTATTGGGTTTTTTCCTCCATTCATAAGAACATACTGTGTCCAATTATATTAATTTGTCTCTAATCTTTAAATCTTAAAGAGTTGGGATAAATTCAACACATATTAATTTTGTTATCATCACTGGATTTGGTTTGTTGAAATTGTGTATCTTGCCTTTGTTGTCTTTTAGTCAATTTCTGATTTTATTTTTATACTCTCTTTCCTTCTGATGGTAGTAGCATTTCAGTGTAGGATTCCTTCAAATATCACTCTAGTTCGACCCCACTAGTTTTGATGTGTTTTGTTGTTTACATTCAGTTTTGTGTATTTTCTGTTTTCCATTATGAATTCCTCTTTGATCCATGAGTTCCTTACAAGTATATGATAAATCAATAACAAAGAGGTGGCTGAAACAATCCTCTCAGATGCAATCTGTGAAACTCCTTCAGCTTTGGTTCCCTAGTTGTCTCATTTGTGTCTGATCTAGCCTTTCCTTTGAGTATGATTTTCAGTTATTATATTTCTCATTTCTAAAGGCTTTGTTTTCTTTTTCATACTTTCCTGGTCATATTTTGATACTCTTGCTGGCCTTTGGTTTTTTAAACTTATTAATATCTTTTAAAAATATATTATCTACCTATTAATTATGGTCATAAATCTTTTGATCTAAATCGGCAGTTTGCTGTTTCTTCTCAGTATTGCTTCATAAGATTTCTGACTACGAATTCAAGACTAGAAATTTATCTGTATCATTTTTTAAAAATCCAATTTAATGGGATCTGTCTTAAAAGTCTATTTATGCTGACAAATATCTGCCAGACACTGCCACCATGCGTCTATGTCCAACTCAGTTTTTAAATTTCAACTTTGGGGACTATGCAGAAGTGTGAATTCTTGCCCAACATCATGTAACCATGGGCTTGTCACTGAGAACTTCTCTTTTTAATTTTTTACTACCCATCAATGCTGAGAAGACAAATACCTGCACTCTCTCCCTCTACAAGGCATTCTTCCTTCTAATTATTCCTTAAGGTTATGTCTCAGGTTCAAAATAGAAAAAATATTTTGAACAAACTTCCCACTAGCTTAGACCCTAGGAGTGGCTTCCAGTATTCTAATTTAGGCATTAAGGACCAAAGACACTTTCCAGACAGATTCTCCCCCAGAGATGACAGTGTCCTGCTGGTTTCCCACTTCCTTCTCTTTTTTTGGCATTACCTCACTCTAACTCAGTTATACCCTTAAAACACTTTTACCAAGCACTTTTTGGTGATATGTTGCAGGAATTTTTTTTCTAGTCCGCTAAATAATTTGTCAGAAATAGAAATCTAGAAATTAGCTCGATTAAAGGAAACTATGATATAGACACACAATATATTTTTTATTAGTACGTTTTAGACTTCTGTGTGCTAAGAGGAAATATCTAAGGAAAGTATTGTTTAGTTAAATGAGCAAATAAAGATATATTTGTCTAGACTGGTCTCTCTTGCTTCAGGCCCTAAATTTATTGTTTCTCCAATTAATTTAATTTAACAATATTTATCCATTTCATTCTCAAAAGCATTTTTGTTTGAAGGATGAATTATGATCATTCTTGCTGAGGAAAAATTCTTAGATTTATCTGTTGAATTTTCTTGTTGTTCAATGTAAAGTGATAAGGACCCTAACTTGATCAAATTTTTCCAATACATAATTAATCTGCATTACCTATTCAAACTGCAAACATTCATATTGTCATGCAGAATATACTTCTAAGAAACGATAGAGGTACTTATGGGAAATAATCATGGCTAGGGAAGTACCTAATGACAGATAATAGATATAATGATTAGATGTAGCAGAACTTACACCAAAGTTATTGTTCTTTTAATGTATTAAAGTATTTAAAATATAAAAGTATAACTCTAGCATAATAATATTAAGAAATAGCATAATTGATTGGGTTTCTATTTTTCACCCCCAAATACTACATTCCTACTAACTTCAAAAAGATTGACCCTGACAGGCACAGTGGTACATGTCTGCCAGCAGTTCGGGAAGCTGAGTAGGAGGATCGCAAGTTCAAAGACAGCCTCAGCAACTTTGCAAGGCCCTAAGCAACTTAGCAAGACCCTGTCTCAAAATGTCAAAATAAAAAATAAAAAGGGTTGGAATGTTGCTCAGTGTTTAAGCACCCAGGTTTAATCCCTGGTAAAAAAAAATAAAATAAAAATTTAAAAAGTAGGGCTGGAGTGGTGGCTTGGTGGTTACAGCATGTGTCTGTCATGCACAAGTACATGAGTTCAAATCCCAGCACCATGTACACAACGAAGTCTCAGAGCGACAAAAGCCACATGAAAAGCTATATATTGATTCTCTTTTTCACTCTCTCTCACTGTCCCTCTCTCTTCAAAAAAAAAAAAAACTTACTCAAATTTGATCCTAAGGTTGCAATTATTAAACAATTTTCATTTTAGCTTGATGTCAGTGGCATCTCCTTCTATGTACTGAATAATAGAGTATATTTACTTTCAGATTTATTATTCCTAAACTATTTTTTTCAAAAGTGGTTTTACCAATTTACTCTCCCACACACACACCGTCCAAGTATTTTGTAGGATCAGACGTATACACATTTGCCTACGTGAAGGACAACTTTAATTCTCATTCCCTTGGAATGCAAATTAGAGATAGGATTAAGCTTCTCTTCATGTTTCCTCTTCTGAGATTTGCCTGTTCTTATACTTTGCCCTTTTAGACTGTTGGACTTTTTTCCTTGTTGATTTTAAAATTGTTTTTCATATATGTTGAGTATAGTTCTGGATATAAATATTTTTATTATTATTTAACTTATCTACTGAGGTCCCCCAAAAGCAACAAATGACAGTCAAACCAGCCCCAGGAAGAGGCGGTTCCCATGAATTTTTGCCTTGCTGGCTAATCAGAGCTGGACCAAAGAGGTGGATTCTCGGAGTTCAGAGACAGAGAGAGTGGCTGTACCTGTCTCCTGCCCAGTGGTGTCTGACAGAGGGCAGCTCCAGTAGTCTTGGGAGGTGTGATAGTTAGCTTTTCATCACTGTGACAAAAAACCTGAGAAAAATGACTTAAAAGAAGAAAAGACTTATTTTGGCTCACAGTTTCTAGATTACAGTTTTTAATTGCTTGGCTCTATTGCGTTGGGCCTCTGGAAAGGCCTGATATTATGGAAGTGGGCACATGGTAAACAAAGCTGCTTGCCTCATTAGTGACCAGAATGGGAGTAGGGGTTACAAAATAACAAAATATCCTCCTCAAGGGCACTTCCCCAACAACCTTTTTCCTCCAACTAGGCCCCTCCTCCCAAAGTTTCTACCATCTCCCATAGTTCAATGAATTGTGAATCTTTTATGAATCCTTGTAATTCCTTTTTAAGGTCAGTGCACTTAGGATTCAGTGACTTGCACAACATCCTGCCTCTGAACACTGCTGCTTTGAGGACCAAGTCTTCAACACATGGGCTTTGGAGGTGTTTAAGATCTCAACATGCCATTCTGTCCCCAGCCCCCAAATCTGATGTCCATTTAACAATGGCAACTATACTTGGTCCATCTCCTAGGGTTCCCATATTCACTAATTCCAACATTGCTGAAACATCAAAATTCAAAGTCTGCTCTGAGACCCAAACACACAGTGAGTCACTAAATGAGCTACATAGTCCCAAGGTATAATGCAGAGGATAACTACTGCCATTCCAAAAGGAAAGACAAGGACATAGTAAGAAGAATTGGTTCAAGGTAGCATGAGAACCCAGTAGGGTAAACTTCAGTTCCTGTAGGTCCATGTTCAGCATCCCTGTCACACAGTGGTATGATGTGAGTTACAAGGGCTTGGGCAGCTGGGGCTCTTATTACCTTGAGAGGCCACTGTCTTGGGCTGGCTCTGCTTTCTGCCTGCAGTTTTTCTCAGCAGATGTTCCATGTTCCTGGCCTCTCTATCTTCTATGTTCTCCTTTGCAGCTTGTTCCTTACTCTCACAGTTTCTCACATCACCCTCTCGCAGACTGCCCTAAGGGATGTGGACCCTGCCACACACTATTGGCCTCCAGGCTTTCCTTCAAAATCTTGATGGAAGCCTGCATGACCTGCAACTCTTGCTTAATATATGTCTACAAAACGAGCACCATGTGGAAGGTACCAGGGCCTGCCTCCATTGGGGGCAGCATTGCTAGCAAAAAAGAAAGATGTTGCATAATAATAAGGAAAATACTTCAGAAGTATGTGCATGGCTGTAGTGGTCTCTGAGGGCTGGGATGGCTGGATCATGGGAAAGCAATCCTGGGAAAACAATTTTCTACCCAGCCTTGTGCCAACAGGGTGCCCCGACTTTCTTCTCAATCAGGTTTGAAAATGACTTTACCCTTTTACTCTCTTCAGCCTGGGATAAGTGGGTCCTTTGACTGGGTTGGTCCAGTTCATTCAAAACCTTGAAATATCTTTCCCATATTCCCATTGCAAAGCATTTGGCTTGGTTTTAATGTTGCTAATGTCTTCAGCAATCATAGCCTCCTTGGTCTCAACTTTGTACTTTCTACTTTTATGGCCAATTTGAAAGTTTTAAAAATGCTCTTGTTATAAATTTTGCTCCTATTTTTCACTGTAAACCTGGGTAAAAGTAGCCAGCAATGCTCACACCAGAGTCTGAATGCTGAATTGCCTTTCAGTGTTCTATACCAGATTAATTATCCTGTCACCTTTAAAACAGCCTCACACAATGCCTCAGGGTACTGACAAAACATAGACAACTATGGTTCTGGGATGTAAAATGAATATCCTCTCTTTTAATTACAAATAGAGTTCTCCTTTCTAATCATCAGCACAGTCTTCACTCTTGCATTCCTATCAGCATTCTGTGCTTCTGAGCTACCTACCATTATGCTCTACTTATAGACTTTTAACTTTTTCTAGCCTGCTTCTCCAAACTTTCCCCAATTTTTCCTACATAGAAGTTTCCAAGTCTTTTGAACCACTTGGCAAGTATAGTCAAAGCAATGATCCCATTTCTTGGTACCAATTTTCTGTTAGTTAGCTTTCTTTAGATAACTAAAAAGAAGGAAGAACAATTTATAGGACTCAAGATTTCACTTCTTGGTTATTTGGAGCCATCCTTTGGGCATCTTGTAAAAGAAAACATCACAGAGGGAATGGAGAGGAGGAGGAAACATGATGATCTTGTGACAGTATGAAGCAGAAAGAAGAACATGACAAGGGCAAGTTATGCCTTTCAAGGGCATGTCCCCAATGACATTTTTCCTCCCATTAGGCCCCACATCCTAAAGCTTCTGCCACCTCCCAATAGCCCACTCAGCTGAGAATCCATCAATGGACTAATCCTCTTAGGAAATCATAGCCCTCATGATCTAATTACCTTCTAAAGGCCTTACCTTTGAACACTAATGAATTGGGAACCAAGTCTTCAACACAGGAGAATTTGGGGGACGTTTGAGGTCCTAGACATAGCGAGGCTATGGTCTGTTGGATAGCATTCTGTCTATATTTCAGGTTCTATTCTACTATGCAGTGATTTTTGTGTGTCATGTGAGGTAAAAATTCCATTCTATTTTTTCCATTAACAGCAGTTGACACAGCACCTCGGCCTGAGTCTTGTTGCACATTTGTGGTCTGCTTTCCTTAAAAACTGTCTCTTCACCCTCTATTCTGTTCTTCTAGTCGATTTGTCTCTGCTGGGGTTTGGATAAATGTCCCTCAAAGATTCACATGTCAAAGGCTTGGTCTCCATGGTGGACTATTGAAGAGGTAACAAAACCTTTACAAGGTAGAGTCTTAGGACATTGTGACTATGCCACCAAAGGGGATTGTGGGACCCTGATTTCTTTTTCTCCCTTTTTCTTCCTGGCTCAGGATTTGAGCACTTTGGTCATGTCACATATTTCTTTACATTGGCATCTTGCAAACCCATCAGAGGCCCAGAGCAATAGAACCATTCAGTTATTAATTGGAATATCCCAAACTGTGAACTATCCAAACCTTTTCTCTTATAAGTTAATAATCTCAGGTATTTGACATCATGATGGAAAACCTACTAATACCAAAGCTATTATACCATAACTACTGTCTTAATAATAAAATATTAATAACATTTAAAATAAATAATAATCTTTACAGCACCTTGATATTTTTTAAGTAGTCTTATGTATGTTTGGTTCTTTATCGTCAGTATAAAATTTTAGAAAAGTCTTACCCAGTGTATTGGATTGCTAGGGAAACCGTAATAAGTCTCACATACTGTGTAGCTTAAGAAACAGAAATTTATTAGTTTTTTTTACTGTTTTGGAGGCTAAAGCCAAGATCAAGATGTTGGCAGTTTGTTTCCTTTTGAGGGCCATGAGAAAAGAACCTGATCCAAGCCTCTCTTTTTGGGTTAAAGATGATCATCTTCTCCCTAAAGGATTTTCATGCCATCTTTGGTCTAACCTGGTCTGTGCCCAAACTGTCCCTTCTTATAAGGATACCAATTGGTCAATAGAGAGAGGATCATCATGCGGACCCGTGGCAGAGCTGAGCGAAGAGTCTCTCTGGGAAGGACGCCAAAGGTGGGAGAGGTGCCTTACCGTGAGGTGGGTGGATGGCAAGATTTCTCCCCAAATTTATTACTATCCAGGAAAGGAAGTTTAGTGACACAAAGCTGTGGATAAGCTGAAAGTGCAGGAAGTCCCAATTGATAATTTTCTGATGCCAGCTACCCAACAGGTGGCAGACTGGGAATCTGCTCTGGAAGGGAGGAAGCTACTCACATCAGTGAGTGTTCAGCAGAGCCTGGGCATGAGACTCTGGTATCCTGGGGTTGTGGCAGCAGCAGGAACCAAGAGACAGCTTTAACACACACAGATTGGAGTCCCTAAATCTGATCACATGTAGAAGCAGGGTGGCACCACCATTTTGAAACCTCCTAGAAGGCAGTACAAGAAATCACTTCATCAACAGTGAACCCAAAACCACCAGATACAGAATGGAATAGGGAATGCAGTCCAGAGGTGGGGCTCCAGATCCCCAGTGCTTTGACTGTCTGCCCTAGGGGCTGTGTGGGCCTGGTGGACCCTCCCTACTGGTCTGGTGACTCATGTTTAGAGGCTTCCTGCCCACTTCATTACATACCCAATCTGCAGGTGGAGTCAGTGTCCAGGATTCTGTTCAATAGGACCTAACACCCTAAGGGGGTTAGGTCTTCAGGTCCAATAGATACTGTTTGAAACTCTCAGGTGGGGCAGAGGCTAGCTCAGCTCAGTGACCTATGAACCAAACAGGAAGCCTGGATCCAGTGCTTTCCTCTACTTTCAGACCCTGAACTCTGTAAACAGAAGTGGTTCCATAGGTCCCGGGTGCTCCAAGTAGGACTGGCTTCCACGCCTCTTAGTGGTTGCATTTGAGACCTCCACAGACACTGGTCTAGCTGGGTTGGTGCTTCCTTCACACCTGCCTTCCCTTGCTGGGGTTGTGACTGCCCCACACATCATCTCTTGGGGCAAGTGGGGACCTCAAGACACCTAAGAGTGGGGAAAGAACGGTCCTGGGTGTGCTCAGTTCAGGCCAGCCACTCTCCTTGGAACAGAAAGAGTCCCTTACAGCTTTACCAAGATCCACAAGACTCCCAGCAGCTTCTGGGTCCTCAGCTGAAGTGGGACCAGAGTTTGGGCAGGCAGACACTAAGCTGCCCAAGAATGCAACTTGGGTGGCCTAGGAGTCTGTTCTCACAGGAATCAGGGAAGGTAAATGTTTGCAACCCCTCTATAGGAGATAATTACTGGGAGGCCCCCTGGGAATCTCACTGTCAGCTGAGATCACCAAAATTCATTCCCTCTAACAAACTCAACTGGAAAGTGACTCCATCTAGAAGACAACTATGAACTCATACCCCCATGGTACATTTTGTCTGTGGAGGTAATAATTCAGAATCTTCCCAATTCCCCCTTTTTTCTCTCTCCCTTTGTTGTTCTCAGAATTGGTGTTCCTTAGTGTATGATTTTCTTTTTGTTTGTGTGTGTGGTTGATTTTTATTGTCACTGTGTATGTTGTATTTGACTGTTGTGTCCATATTGCTGAGGTTCAACCTGTGGCAGTCTGCAATTTTGCCAACTAATCCTCAGTCTCTTTGAGTTGAAAAGACCCCTAGTCTTTACCACCCCCTCCTTCCTTTTACTCTGTCAATTCCTAAACCATATTCTGATCTATCTATCCTAGATATAGGATCATGTCATCAGTAAATAGAAAACAAAACCCAAACAAGACACATCAAGAAAAGAAAATTACAGACCAATTTCCCTGAAGAACATAGATGCAAAAATCCTTAATAAAATTCTAGCTATCCAGATCCAAGTATACATCAAAAAAAGAATACATGATAATCAAGTGGGCTTCATTCCAGGAAAGCAGGGCTGGTTCAACATACACAAATCAATAAATGTAATTCACACTTAAACAAAATTAAAAATAAAAATCATGCAATCATCTCAATTGATGCAGGAAAGGCCTTTGATAAAATTCAGAATCATTTATGCTTAAAACTCTGGGGAATATAATGGCCAAAGGAAGATACTTTATTTTTTTAAGAGCCATTCATGACAAACCCATAGCCAATATTATGCTTATTGGAGAAAGACAGAAAGCATTTCCACTGAATTCAGGAATAAGACAAGGATGCCCACTTTCACCACTCTTATTCAATATAGTTCTTGAAACCCTAGCCAGAGCTATCAGACAAGAGAAGGAAATAAAAGGAATTTGAATAGGAAAAGAGGAAGTCAAAATGTCTCTATTTGCTGATGACATGATCTTATACTTAGCAGACCCAATAAGATCACCCAGAAAACTCCTAGAACTTATAAATGATTTCAGCAAAGTGGCTGATTATAAGATCAACACTCATAAGTCATTAGTTTTCCTATAGTCCAGCAACAAGTCCACTGAAGAAGAAATCAGTAAGTCTGTTCCATTCACAATTTCCTCAAAAAGAATAAAATACTTGGGCACCAATTTAACTAAGGATATAAAGGACCTCTACAATGAAAACCATTGAACATTAAAAAAAGAAATTGCAGAAAACCTAAGTAGATGGAAAAACATTTCATATTCTTGCTTAGGTAGAATCAATATAATCAAAATGTCCATTCTACTGAAAGCACTATACAGATTCAATGCAATCCCCATCAACATACCAATGACATTCTTCACGGTTATAGAAAAAGCAATTCTCAAATTCATATGGAATAACAAAATGCACAGAATAGTCAAAACATTACTAAGCAAGAAAGAGGAAGCAGGAGGTGATGCAATACCTGACCTGAAATTATGTTATAGGATAATTGTAACAAAAACAGCGGGGTATTGGTATCAAAACAGAAATGAAGACCAACGGAACAGAATAGAAGATACCAAGACAAACCCTCAAATCTTTAACCATCTGATATTTAATAAAGGGGGTGAAAGCATAGTGTGGAAGAAGGACAGCCTGTTCAAAAAATGGTGCTGGTTAAACTGGACAGCCATATGCAGAAACTGAAATTGGATCTTTACCTCTCACCCTGCACAAAAATCAAATCAAAATTGTTCAAGGATCTGGAAATTAAACCAGTAACTATACAATTGCTTGAAGAAAACATAGGACCAACACTACACAATACAGGTAGTCAGCACCGCCTTCCTTAATAAGACTCCCATAGTGCAAGAAATAAAGCCAAGAATAAATGAACTGAATGCCATTAAACTAAAAAGCTCCTGCACAGGTAAAGAATTAGTCAAGAGGGTCAAGAAAGAACCTACAGAATGGGAGAAAATCTTTGCCTGCTACACCTCGGACAGAGGACTAATATCCAGAATATACAAAGAACTCAAAAAACTGAACACCAAACCCACAAATAATCCAACCAATAAATGGGCCAGGGAGCTAAATAGAAATTTCTCAACAGAGGAAATTCAAAAAGCCCATAAATATATGAGAAAATGCTCTACATCACTAGCAATAAGAGAAATGCAAATCCAAACTTCACTGAGATTCCACCTAACTCCTTTCAGAGTGGCAAAAATGAAGAATAAAAACAATGACAGAAGCTAGAGGGGTTGTTGGAAGAGAGGAACACTTTCATACTGTTGGTGGGACTGCAAACTTGTACAGCCACTTTGGAAAGCAGTGTGGAGACTCCTCAACAAACTAGGGCTGGAACCACCTTATGACCCAGCTGTCCCATTAGAATCAGTATATTACAGAGACACAGCTTCATCAGTGTTTATAGCAGCTCAATTTACTATAGCTAAACTATGGAACCAACCCAGATGACCCTCACTGGACAAGTGGATTAAAAACCTGTAGAACATATATGCAACGGAATTCTACTTTGGTATTAGAGAGAATGATATCATGGCATTTGCAGCCAAATGGATGGAGATGGAAAAAACTATGCTAAGTGAAATATTTAAGGGCTGAATGTTTTCTCTCTTATGTGGAAGCTGGAATACAATCAGAAACAGACTGAAAATAGGCTAAGCTAATAATAACCTCAACATGGGTGAATTTTTACATGAACAGGAGGAACCTTGCCTATGACACTGGGGGATGAAGGGAAGGGGCAGGGAGAAGGGTGGGAATAAGAGTGATATCAAGGCAGCTGGAGGGAGGGAGTAAGGGGGTTATCAACCCAGTGAGGAACCTTCGACTTCCATGAGAATCCCAAATAACATGGGGTAAAGTAGGGGAAACATGGGATTGGGGGGAACCCAAAGCAGGTAAATCATGAACTGCCATCAGCCTTAGCTTGCTCTGTCATTATGCATGTGATCATTATTATATGGCAACTATTCCTTTATATATGTATGACTTTGTTGAATAAATTTTTAAAAATAACAATAATAGTCAATTAGGTTCCACAATCCAAATGACCTCATTTTAACTTACCTACCTCTTTAAAAATCCCATCTCTAATATGATATTATGGCTTTTGAAATCAAATGGATGGAGATAGAAGGAATTATGCTAAGTGAAGTATCCCAATCTCAGAGACTCAAGGGCCGAATGGTATCTCTCATCTGTGGAAGCTAGAAATACATGGGGAAGCAGTAGGTTAAACGGCTAAGCTAATAATAACTTCAAATTGTATGATTCTCAACGCAATAGGGAGATGACTCCCTAGGACACTTGAAAACTTAGAGAAGGGGACTGGGGGGAAGGGTGTAGGAAGAAATCCTAGGAGACTGGAGGGTGGGAATATGGGGGAATCATCTCAGAAGATCTCTGTCCTACATGAGATATCCATTTAACTCAGGAGTTCTTCTGGGGGAAACAGCAAAAGGTTAACCCGAGCTGGACATCCATGCTATGGCATTAGCCCTGGATAACTAAGTATATATACATTGGTTCTTGAATGTTTGGTAATGTTTCCCCCTCAATTGTATCTCCATATCCATCCAATAAATTAAAAAAAATCCCATCTCTAAATTTATCTGAGGTGCTGAAAACTTTAACATATGATTTTGCGGAATATATGATAAAGCATGTTACACCAAATTACTTGGAAACCTTTTTTAGGACTTTGCTATTCATCTTTTTCAATGTATAGAATTATTTGGGGGAAAAATGATATCCTATGTGTTTCCCAATCTATGAACATTTATTTAGGCTTTCTTTAAAGTCTTTCTATAAATTTGTAGTTTTCCATGAAAATCTTAGACATATTTTGTTATATTTATTCTAGGTTTCTCATATTTTAGGTGCATATTTAAGTACATCTTTTTTTTTTTTTCTTCAGGGCTGGGGACCGTACTCAGGGCCTTGCACGTGCTAGGCAAGCACTCTGCCCCTGAGCTAAATTCCCAACCCCTAAACACATCTTTTAAAACTATATTTCCTATTTAATCCTGGCCTTAA